>JAUMHO010009709.1:0-11459 GCA_032360965.1 Ulva armoricana | reverse complement strand
ATTAGTGATGCTGGAGTGCAGCACATATAGGTGCTGTACTCGACTGTAATATTTGTCTGGTGCATTGTTCTCAACAGTTGTGCTAGGCAAGCAGTTCATCGCGATGTCCATGGCTTTCTGACGCGTAAGCCTGATACATGCAGACTCACAGAATAGTTGTTCCTTCATTGGAGACAGCCTGCCCTACTGCTGTGGAATCCGAGCATCCCATACAGCTGCAGATCACTGCCCGCGATGGACTTCCACAACAACAAGGCCCTACTCAGTCTACACAGACCAATTTATTATCCCGTTCATCCCGAAGTGGTAGTTGTACTAGTGTCCGTGATCAGATCAGCCCGATGGTAAGTGTTGTAATCTCAGTGTCCAAGCACGCGAAACGTGCCGGGCTTCCCCAAAATTGGGGACCATAGATCGTACATGAATGCAGAGTACAACAGTTTGATCATGGACAAGCAGCCATAGCATGTCACCATGTAGCTACGAGCATCATCAAGACTCTAACTACCAGCATTCATGCTACAGCATCATACCAGGCCATTCAATTTCTTTCATACATCTGCCCGCAATCTACAAATGTAGGCCCAAACATTGCAAAGTAAGCAGCTTCCACTTGACTCTGCAGCAAGCGTATGTGGGCCTCTCAAGTATGACGCTGTCATACCTGCAGGACAACTGGGCAGTTTGGGGAAAAAATGCCAGATTAATTTATTTAATATTTCCCAAAAAGTTTGCCTCAATTTGACCAGAAAACCCCTATTTTCCCAAGCTTATTAAAAAAGGCTGTAGACGTTCGGAAACCACCTAGTTATGCCCTGTGAACGTCCTAGACTCGTCAGTGGGGGGGCCCCGGCCGGGTGTCTGCGGGTCTAACACTGAAATTTAAACCACCAGGAGGCACACCCCCCTGATCAACAGTGCTTCAGGAACCGCCACTTCACAGTCAACTCATGGGCTCGTTTAATGGAGAGGTGTTGCTGTTGAGTGTTGTGGCTGTCGGATCATTGATAGCAGTTGTGGTAGGCCTAGGGCAGCTAGTTCAAGATAGATCAAAAACTGCTCCGCCGTATCAAAACACTAAAGCCGTTTTTGCGTGCGTGCGAGCGCCATGTTTTCATATGCTATGTGGTCAAACATCGATCGTATCTTCTTCGGCGCCGGCGTCGGCGCACTACGTGTTCACAGCCACGATATCGATGCTCACCAGAGTTCAAGTTTGGAAGGGTCCGTGTACACGTGTACACCTGGTGACATAGGAGCGTCCGTGTACTATCACGAAAGCGTGACCACCGGGGCGCCAAACCACCGCAAGTTCCCATGGCCATCGACATCCAAGCCCCGCAGGTTTAAAGACAGCTCAAGCGATGGCTCATCGCACCCGTCAAGCCCACGCGCATGTGCATTGAAGCCGGTTTAGCAGGAATGTGGCGGTCGCCCACAGCCAAGCACGTGTACATGTACACGTACAGGGACCGCCGTTTCCCAGTTGCTGATTCTAAAGTAAGTTTTTTCCTTGTTAAATTCCCCTGGCAGTGACCAGCTCTAGAGAAGACTGGCCGCAGGAAAGCATCTTGCATCGGTGGTGGGCATACAGCCTCTGGCCCCGGATATATATCCCCTCTCGCCCCGTACACCCCTGGGCGTTCCTGCTGCAGATGGCTGATGAGTAAACATATTCTTAACTTGCATCTTCACAAGAGAGGCCACCGGAAATCTGAAGCGCAGAGAGGTGCGCGCACCAGCTGCGCGCCACAGCTCGGCCTGCAGCACGTGTTCGGAGACCGCAGGTTCGGAGGCCGCATGGCCATGGGACCGCCGCCGGCCCTGCGGGTTGACGTTGCCCACCGTTGACGCAATCCCGCAAGATCTTCTGAAGAGCTCAATGATTTGGAACCATCGATCGTTACGCGATATCCGAACACTATTGCTCCGTACACACTTTGCCGCCTCTAGCGCATGTACGCTGACCTACGAGCACATGCCCAATTGTAAAGCATCATGTACGCATTCAACGCCGCGGCCGCCGGAGAGCTCTGCAAGGCTGCCGGTTCGGACCAAAGATGGGGCTGCACATTTGTGACCTTGTGGATGTCGAAGTATCGACACGGTCATGGCGTCGCCCTGCAGGGATCGCGATTCACACTCGAGCTGCAGCACGTGCTATCTTCAACACCAGGGCACATGCTTCCCTGTGTACACGCAGCTGCCTTGCATGGGGACGTCGATGACGGCACTTCTCCTCTTTGTCACATGGAGGTGTTGCAGGCTGCCGGTGTTCTGCTTAGTATGCACAAGCCACAGACCCTTCATTCACTGGGGTTTTACTCCTAGTGCACACTGGGGCTTTCCGTCCCACAATGCCAGCATGTGGATCTCAGCCCTCAAGCAGCTGCTAGCCCAGCCTTAGAAACCCTGGGTGAACAGGATTCCAAGCCTTCCATGGAGACCCTGCCTTGGAGAATGAACCAGTTCACTTTTTGTGCTACACATGCACCTTGCATGTGCATTCACCACTACCAAACTTGTGCACCTGTGCCTACATAGTATACCCTGGTCACCCACAGCCACTTGCCATCACCTGCTGGGATACCTCCAGGGGATATGTTTCTGTCAGGGGATTCCTCTGAAAGGCATCTGATCGAGTGGGAGGACGCACACGCTTGATGTGCTTTGCAGTTGCAGCCTCTGTGTGTGGGTGAAAGTGGCTAGCGGTGAGCCTGTGCTGCTGTTGCGTGACATGGTCCACTTTGTGGGTTCGCCCTTGTACTCTTTTGTAACCATCTGTTCGAGTGGGGACCCCTTTCACATCTTTCCCGTACGTCCCCCTTCAATCCCCCTAGAACCACTTTCTGTCATGGCCCCCTGCCTGGATTGCCTGTGTAGCCTCAATGATGTCCTACCACATAGAACCCTCTTCCCCCCCTTTCCCTATCTGCAGGACAGCCCATCTCGCTGTGACACTTGCTGCTTCAGTCGCCGACTAGGGTACGCCAGCGGCAGAGAGCTTGTTTTTCAGACTTTTCTCAGCTTCAGAAAGAGTCCCCCAGTACAACTGGCCACATGATGGTTGAAGTGGTGCAACATTCTAGCCAACCTGCATGGCCTGCTGGACGGCACCCGCACACATGCACCTCATGCGATGTGCAGCCCTGTTCCTAGCCACACGCGAGCCTCTGCCACATTCAGACGTTGCATACCCTGCAGACTGTACGTGTTATCGACGATGTACAAGCAACACTGAGTCAGCATTCATGCTGTACAGGACCAACCTGCATTTCGGACACTGCAGCCCGAACGCTGATACAGTGCGCCTGAAGCCACAACATCGCCGCAGCCAGAGCTACAGAGACCGGCAGCGCAGCAAGCCCGGCATCCAATGTTGCATCTAAAGGGCACGCGCTCCAGAGGCGGTTTTCGAGGCCGCCATGTGTATGGGGACGAGCCTTCGCCAGAACTCCCCGGCAGCGCCGAACAGCCAGAGGCAGCATCTCCAGCCGACGCACAGACCTGCAGGGTTCTGGCCGTGCAGCCGCCGCAGTGGCCGCGCGGGAGGAGTGCAAGTCGGCTGCGCATGGCGCCACCCCGTTCCGCGTTGTGGCCGGTACCTCTCAAGTGGAGGTTGCTGCTGTCGCCCAGCTTTGTCGCGGGCCTCCTCAGCAGTCTGCTGCTGTGCTGCGCTGCGGTCGCAGGTTTCATGAAGACCCAGAGTCCAAACGCCGCAGCCTGGCTGCATCAAACCCGTGCGCCATCACGTCTCTCGCGCTGTTTCGTTTTCTTGTCTCGCCCTGTGTTCCCATATGTCCGCCCTGTGCCGCCCACCCTGCACCACCCCCTTCCTGTCTCTGGCATTCTGTGCGCACGCCTGGTGGGTGCATTGGCCGCAGTGCTAACAACAGGATCATCACATTTGCACCCGTTCGAAGATACACTGAGTGCATGCTCGCAATGCAAGTGCGTCTGTAACTGTGATCAACGAGTGTTACCGTGGTAAGCAACGAAATCAGTGCATAATCTAGCATGTTAGTGTAACCGTAACTATACTCGACTGTAACCGTAATTTTGACTGTAACTTCACCTGTGACTGTGATTACCCCTGTAGAGGAGGCGCTGGCTGAGGCGGCCAGGGTGGACCATGGCAGCGGGCAGGAGGGCACTCTGGTGCTCTACGTCTTCAGCAACACCGACCCGGAGTACTACGCGAACCTCCTCTTCTTCGTGAAGCACGGCGTGCCTGGCTGCGACGAATGCGAGTTCATCATCGTGTACAACCGCGCCCCCGATGAGCCGGTGCGCCACTCCGGCACGCGCCACTCCGGCACGCGCCATCCTTGTACTCTTTTGTAGCCTCCCTTATACACGCGTTGACTCAGGCTTCTAGCGCGGCTCAGGTCCACAGTGCGTGCTGCAGTACAGCGTCTTGGCAGTGTTAATAGTCACGGCGCCATGTACTGGATTACGGAGCAGTTGGACACCCAACATGGCACCATACGAGTAGCCAGTGTTGGACGTGCTTGCTTTGCTTTTGCTTGCTGGCGCAATTGTCCTTTGGCGATGCCGAGCTGATGCGCTGACCTCCGCGTGACACCATCGCCGCTCCTGTGCAAATGGACCTGTGGCTCAGGTCCACAGTGCCTGCTGCAATCCACAGCTGTCAGACAACAGTGTTGGCCAGTACGTCCCCGCGTAGTCCGTTGCTATGTCCCAGCAGGACGGCGTTATGACAGGAGGCACCAGGCTCGCCATGGCCGTGAGTTTGCAGGTAGTTCCTCTGCCACCGCTGCCGACAAACGCTCGCTACCTCAACCATTCGAACGAGTGCTTCGACTGGGGAACGTTCGGGTGGGCGTTGGAAACGGAGGCCATCAACACCACGGCCTACAAGCACTTTTTTTTCATCAACTCCTCCGTCCGCGGCCCCTTCATCCCGCCGTACCTCAAGGCACGACCCTCCTCCTGCCACCATCCCTTGCACAAACCCTCGTAGCTTGAAAAGACGACCACGTGGCGCCGGTGTTGTGGGGGTGTTTGTGCGTTGTATCTACTATCTGCTGCGCCTGGCTTCGTTCGCAGTTGTTTCTCTTCGTTACATTGGTGGTTCAAGTTTTCGGAGTCGCAGGAGCCTTCGCGGAAGGTGAGACCGACATCCGTGCCGACCAGGCTCGGGCCATCATGCCGCTCAGCGACGGGGCTGTAGGAGTAGGATCCGGCCCAACCCCTCACAGCAGCACATGCATGTTTGCCATGGTGCAGGGCAGGGTGCACTTCACGGAGCTCATGACGAGGAAGCTCGTGGGCGACGTCAAGCTGGTGGGGCCGACCATCAACTGCGAGGGCACAGTGGAGCGCACGACGGGCCAGGAGAGGCGCAACCCGCACGTGCAGTCGTTCGCGGTTGCCACGGACTCCATTGGCATGCAGCTGCTCGTCGAGGACGGCCGTGTCTTCAAGTGCTACGAGGCGATCCAGGACACCGTCTTCTACAGCGAACTCGGCTCGTCCGCCGTCATTCTGGGCGCCAACTACACCCTTGACAGCTTCATGGTGTGCCCATGAAGCCACTGAAGGAGTCGTGATGTGGCAGCGCATGGTCTGTGTGGCCACAGGTGCCCGCACAGCCAGTGGTCCCCGCTGTGAGTGACAGCACGGCTGTTCACACCTGGTATCATGCGATGATACTCCCGGGACTCGGGTCAGATTGAGCGCAGGACGATCGGGTAACGTCACGGAGGCGTCGCCAGGGTGGAAGTATCCACCGGACACTCCTGTCGCCCCGTGTCAGCACCAAGCGAAAGCGCGGGCACCGCCCCAGACTTGCATGGAATAGCTACGCGTCTGGTTCGGACGGCTGCGTTTGCGGTATGTTTGCGGGTTTCGGTCACAACAAGTAGACCTCGAAACACATGGAACATTGTGCTGAACACCCCTGAATGCACCACTAGGTGGAAGTCACATGTCACTTGTACACATTGCAAAGCTGTGTGCTGAAGGCGCCAGAGCCATGGGTGTCGGTGACACACCTCGTGCCCCCCTTCCGCATGCACGGAAACTAGCCGGCTCTATCCACTGGGTGGCGACACTGCAAGCACGGATCACGCTCCTGCTGCAGGGTCGCTACCAAGGGGTCGACTGGCGGGACCAGGGGTACTGGGACTGCAACGCTGGCGTGAACCCGTTCAACAGCGAGGTGGAGGATGCCATTGGCCTGGCGCCGATGGAGCTCATGTTTGTGAAGGTCAAACGCAGCTGGGTGCAGACCGGGGCGCCGTCGGCGACGGCTGCGGCTGCGTACGATGAGTGGTACAACCAGACAGAAACCGTGCGCCCCCCTCGCCATTATCGTGATCATGCTGTGTACAACATGCTTGATAGCGGTATTCGGCCGTGCGCTCTGCCGGGTAGTGCATGCAGTTGCTGGGGGACAGTTCCCCCTGGACTGCACGGTTGTGCGGACTAGGTGGAACCGACGGAGCAACGTTGCCCAATCTGCATGCGAGCACGATCGATGTTCGTCACAGCTGATGCTGATAACAGTGCTGTTATCACAAACCGTCTTTCGTCTGCACCTATGCGTGCCCGGCCCCCTGGCCGAGTCTCACATGAGTCTCCAGATAATACCCCGCCAGTTGCGAGGAACATCGGTGGTTGCGCGCTGGGGAAAACTTTGCATGCTCCACAGCTGCTGCAGCTCATCCGAGGAGGCCGTGTTTCGCTGTTTACATAAGAAGCGTGGCTCAGATATATAGCGGCGCCGATAGCGGCATCTGGCGACGTGTGCAGGGCGACATCGGGGAGCTGGTGTTGCCGGACCCGATGGAGGAGCAGCTCTGGGACGTGCGAGCTCCCGCGATCCTACAGAAGGCGGCGCTAGGGCTAGAATGCTTCGACTGCGACCACTACAAGCTGAACAATGCAGACCTCGCGGCTGCGTCGTGCTGGGACGCCTTCACCCATTTCATTAACTACGGCCAGTTTGAGCTGCGACCCCACCGGTGCGCTCCACCCCCTTCACCTCGTCGTATCCAAGCGAGCGGCGTTCACCAAGCGAACGGCGTTTAAAAGGCAAACAGATCCATCCATTGCGTGGAGTACTGAGAAGCGCAACCCACACAAAGTCAATGCGACTAGACGAGGGCGCAGGACCAGGGCTGCATGCATGCAAGCGGTGCCCACCGCTTCACCGATATCCGCTTTGAACAGTCGAGTCAGTTGCGTTTACAGTACGTGTGCCATGCTTTTTCACGGGCACACCGTGCTAGCCGTAACGTTCGCTGATAGATGGAGAGGGTGCATGCATGCGCCTGCGTGCACACTCTCCACTCTCTGCGCACAGAGGCGCCGCAGCCGTCATCAGGGCCGGCGGTGTGCCGCCGGTTGAATGTACACCGCTTTCTGCGTAGGAGCAAAGCCGCTGCTCGATGCCAGTTTCGCGCAGTCGAGGTACTATCCCAGAGTCCTGCCCCAAACATCTAGTATGCAAAAAAACTTAGTTTGTGAATGCCCAGCAGTGCTCAGCGGTGGTACACGTGGCCTGAGGTGTGCATGCAGCGGGGCACTGTCCGGCAGCCGTGCTGTTTGTGTCCGGCACGAACGGATTTCTGTTTTAATTTCGAGGGCCGGTTTCCGCGTGACCAGCCCGCCATCGACCGCCCAGCACTGGTGCAAGAAGATGGCTACTGGTGTACAGCAGATGCCGGTGTGGCCGGCCGTGGCATGGGCTTGGGCCGTTCGCCGGGATGCGCCACACCCAAAATGCCAACTCGAGTTGAGGTGTTTTGGGCCCAAGCAGTTTTCGTATGTCCATTTTTCGTATGTGTTGGACAAATTCCCCAAAAATCCCGAATTTTTAAACTATGGTTTTGGCATTACCGGCCCATTTTGGGTTTTGCCCGTTTTGGGTTTTTTTCTTCTGTCTTTTGGGTTCCGGAGGCCCTGAGGGTCATTCCAGGGCCATGCTGTGAGTGAGGCTGAGGCCGCCTCGAGCGCCGGGCAGGCACGGTCAGCGTGCAGCCAGCCGGTGGCCGTGCTGCGGAACAGGAGTGCAAGCGCCCCTCACAGCCACAAGCAAGAGGCACTACGCACAGCGTCTGAACTTTCGCGATTGCGTGTTGGGGCATACGGCCCAACCCCGTTCAAATCGCGTGCTTGTTGGGTGTGCAAGGGCTGTGAACCGGTCCCCACCAGGCCTACGTTGTCAACATCGCAATGAAGCACTCACTCCGGAGGCACATTGCAACGATTGCGTGCAGAGCAATACCTATCTGAAGTAACAATTAAGGGACATGTGCATGCGGACGATGTGTCATGCTTCATGCATGTGGTCGTCTGTGCGGTGACGTGTCGGCGGAGGTCTGGTGACGTGTCGTGCAGTGATTCGCGAATGAGGAACGTTGGATGCCTCTGGACCTACGGCGCAGCCTGGCTTGTTGCTGCTTGTGCCGCCTGCGGATATACACGGCGTATAAGCTGGTCGTATGAACTTCCTGTTTGTTCGACCCCCATTGTTGGACTCGGCGGCGGCACGGCTCGACGGCCCTGACTGTGATCGCCTGGTTGTAGTCGACCGTCTTGTGTGCCGCTTTAGTGACGCCATGCGATGCAGCTACATCGCCGTGTAACACACAGGCCTGCCAAGTCAGCGTCACGATCAAGCACATGCCCTGGAGATACATACCCTGGAGGCACATGCGGCCGTGGAGTGCCGGCCGTGCGGACGTGCTGACCGGGTGGTGTGGATGTGCAGGCTGACGTGCGACACCAGCAATGCATGGAGGAGGACGGTGCCGTACATGCCCCCCGACATCGGGGGCGGCTGGCCGCATCTGGTGGCGTCCGGATGCATGCATGGCAGCACACCTCCACAAGAGCAGGCTACCTATACATAGGTCAGGCGCCCGCCGCAGATGCGTACTTGCGTTGCGTTGAAGCTAGCGCCTTCCTATTTCGCTCAGCGCATGGCACACAATGGCTGCTTTCAAACTCCATCTTAAGTTTCTATGACATCCCACAAATCGGAACTTTTCTGGGAAGCTGGACCTAGAAATGCGGCTGCGTCGACCAAGCTGTAGAATGCGAGCTCTCTTAGGCAAAAATGTCGGGGACTCAAGGGGATGTGTCGGGGCGCTGTCTGTAGGTCTGACAGGGTTGAGCTGCTGAGATGAACAATGGGATTCGTTTGCAATTGCTACAGAACTTGTACATATTTCTACGATGAGGACTGCTGTCCGGCCATAATATTGAGCCAGACCGGCCGACAAGGAAACGGCAAAGCTGTCCCCAAAAGGTTTGCGGGCCGATGGAGTGGCCGCAGGCCAGTACGAAAACAATTACTGAGTCCACCGTGACTAGCTCAGGATGATGTCCCGTCCCTTGCATGCAATCGTTACGAGCGGGTCTTCCGGCTGGTGGTTCGAAAACGCTGTATGAAACGGTACGCCATATCATGAGGGCGCACGGCCGATGCTGCGAACGGTATTTCGTCACACCTGATTGTTATGACATTTCTTGCAAGAAGTTCCATTGGGATGGGCTAGTACCGACAGGGCAGTGAGCGGATGGCATGATAATCATGATGCTCGACCAGGGACTGGGTGGCCTTTTCGGCTGTAGCTGCAGCTGGGAGAGCGTGCGCCCGAACTGCACCGGATGTGAGTAGCATGTTCGAGGCAGGATTCCCATATCTGGTAACGCTGGTTGACGTGCGGCATCAACAGCAGAATATTGTAGCCTAGTCTGACTCGTCAATTGGCTCATGCACGGCAGCCTGACACGATCTGACATGTACTGCCGCGCTGCTCTTCGCTGCAGAGGATTCAGGTGCACAATTAGCAGGCCTGATCCAGTGCACTGGATATTTCTGCGCGTCCATGGCACAGGCCTGCACATCAGTGTCTCGGAGTCATTTGGGTAAACTCAATAGCAGGTTTTGTGCGGTCGAGTAGTTGCGCATCCGAGCATGCGTATGCCACAAGCCATGTTAAACACGATAGAGGGTGGTAACGATCAAAGATAAGCGATCAAGGGCCCGATTCAGGGCAACACCCCCAGTGATCACATTGAACACGGGTATAAACAAAATCCTTCGACAGAATCGGCCGCTCAAGCTCAAGTTCCCACTACCACGGAATCACCATGTCCGGATGCTGCTGCTTCACCTACATTGCGGCGTGCTTGAAGCGCCTGTCTACTTTGGTCCACGCTTACTGCTGAATCAAAGGGCAGGGGCGGATTGTGGCTACAAGGTCCGCCAGCGCACCACACAAGCCTAGGCAGAAACGAGTACCTGTTTCACATCCACCCCAAGGAGCTCCCCCTGCAGAACCTCCACAATCTCCGGGTCGTTGGTGAAGGGGCTCTCTTCTCAGGCTCCTGACCATGCAATGTCACAACCAGTGTCTTCAGGTGCGCCGCGGGGGTCATGGAGTGCACATGTGCGCCCAGTACGAGATGAGATTGTTCATATTGGCCCGGACATCTGCCGAGACGTGCGCGTCAGGCGCCATTTCCCACCTCCCCCCCCTGCCCCCCCCGTTGTTAGTAAAAACCTTTCGGAAGCGGACGAACCTCTGCTGCTGCAACTTAGCTACATCTACACATGTAACCACTAACCTGTCAGGCCTGCTGTTGCGAGGGTCAATGCCTGCCTCTGAGCGTACTGGCCACACGTCAGCTTGATAGGCTATGATAGCGCTCCGCCGGCATTGCAAGCATTTGTCATGAATGTGACCAAATAGGCTACTTAGTACATGCTATACGGCTATACAGGAATTCTGTGGCTATGCATACAGTGGTGGCCAACCGGGATATGACACCTGTCCCAGTGCACCACGCATGAAGGTGGCTGTAAGGGACGTCGCTGGTTGTCTGTGCGTTGTTGGTCTCAGACAGCAGATGCTAGGGGCACAAGTATCTGAGGGCCTTGAAGGGCCTTCCCAATTCTCTGTGCCATTTTGGTGGAGCATTACAACGTCCGCCACAGCCGCAACGTTGGTACCGCAAACTTAAGTGCCACAACTGCAAGCGAGGGGCCCGGACCTCCAACGTAGCCGGCCATTAGGTCAGTCCACAACGCCCGAGATGGCTGTACTAACCGTGTACACGTGGGGGAACATGTAGGTATCTAGCTCTCGTAGCGATTGACCAGCGGCAGGTCTCGCTGCAGCGTGTCCCACTGCCCGGCGAAGGGCACATCACCCAAAGCAATTCGCGCGGGTCAGTCCGAAGCACAGCACAGCGCTGATGAGCGGCATGATGTAGTCGCGCATGAAGTGACCGATGCTGTTGAGGTTCATGATCGTGCGGATGTGCACGTCGGAGTGCGACGTGTCCTTGATGTCTCCCGTTGCTGGAGGCTCTTCCCCGGCCCTCCTGTCCATTTAGAACTCATGAGCATGAGAGGGAAGTCATCCTCGGTGGGTTTAAGACGGACTGACGGCCGATCGTCGACCTCAGGCTGCTCTGGT
>JAUMHO010009668.1:0-11495 GCA_032360965.1 Ulva armoricana | reverse complement strand
AAGTAGGTCATCGCCGGGTTTTATTCACGTCCATCTAGGCCGTCCCTCCGGGGGCGGCCTTTTTGCTTTGCGGAATCAATATGTACTCGCCTGTCTCGCCTTTTTGGCTCCCGAACCATAAGCAACGCTAACGCGTTAAACTGATCTGCATGAATGAGCCGCAGACAAACCTCGCTACTTACGATGACTTGCTGGCACTACCAGACAACGTAATTGGCGAGTTGATCAATAACACGCTGTACCAACAACCTCGCCCTGCTCCTAAACACGCACAGGCTTCTTCCATACTAACGATGATTGTCGGTTCGCCGTTCGCACGAGGTAAAGGTGGTCCGGGCGGGTGGTGGATTCTTGATGAACCAGAATGCCACATGACCGGTGATATTCTAGTGCCTGATATCGCAGGTTGGCGCAAAGAGCACCTTGCTTCGTTGCCTGAGACCGCATGGTTTGATCTCGCCCCTTATTGGGTGTGCGAAATATTGTCACCATCTACAGCTCGCAGAGATCGAATTATTAAGCAAGCTGTGTACGCTCGTGAAGGTGTTAGTCACTTGTGGTTCATTGATCCTGATGCTCAAACACTCGAGGCCTATAGACTAGAGAGCGGTAAATGGCTGATGATTGGAACGTTCAGCCAGACCGACTCTGTTGCTGTTGAGCCATTTCAAGAAGTGCCCTTTGATTTGGGTGAACTGTGGGTCTGATGTAAGCTTGAATCTGATTCACGCAAAAGTCACAGATATCGCGATACGTGAAAAATATTTTTTTGATGCCTCTATATTTGCTCTAATGGGCACGGTATGGAGGTCGTAAGATTTAGAATGAACGCACTTGCCACCGTATGGTATGAATGAACGGAAGGTTCTTGAAATGCTAAGAAATATTTTGCTGCTTTTCGTCATGCAGTTCTGCTGCACTGGATGCATCAGTTGGGCCGTCTTGGAGTCGTCGAAAAAATCCACTCAACTGGAAATAAGTAGCGTCGAGTCCTACGCCAGTGATGCAAAGCAAGTTACATCGATTTGTGTTTTAGGCTCTATCAGGGAGCGTTCAGCAGCCCGAGAGGTTGTATCTCAGGGTAAACAATACAGTATCCCAATATCATCGGAAGACTGGCCCGCTGAATGTGTTAGTGCTTCTGGCTTCTGGACGAAAAAATGTACCGTATCTGTTGCTGATGTCGTTGTCGCTAGAGATCAAATAAGCCGAAGCTGCGAGCCTGAAGCAACGGATGGTAAGTACAAAGTATCGGTTTTCGGACAATCGGCTAATGAGTTGCAAATAAAGGACTCAGTTAGCGGCGATACCTTAGTGACCCTGGATGCCGCTATTGAAGAGAGAAGGGCGAGTTCGTGGGTTGTTTTTCTTCTACCTTTATCGGTTGCAGCTGACTTGATCACATCACCCGTACAGCTTGCTGTTTACGCGTTTTTTAATGCGCTTTAAGTGGCAATGATTAACGACGTATCTGAGCTGCGAAGGCTGGGCCAGAGGTTAGATCCCGAGTTGAGCGTTCACCATATAATCTAGAGTTTGAATTTCTGACTGGACTTTCAATTTCTATGCGTTTCTCAGATTAAGTCATCGACGTTTTCTAACTATATCCTTGTCTAAGGAATACACCTTCAATAGATTCGGCCAACACGTTATTGCCGAGTGTTGTATCCCACATTAAACTGGCACTGTATTCTCACGGTAATCTGTGCTTAGAGTGAGGGCAATTACCGGATTAGAGCTAACGTTGGATTGATGCTGGAAAATGGTTTTAACCGGCAGCAGTGTGTGCTGCTGCCGGGCAGGACACTACGGTGCTGCGTCATTACATGGTAGTGATAGATTTTGTTCCGCCGGTTGATCAGCGGTAGGTCGGCGCTCATCGCATTCGATCATTTTTTCTACTAGCTGAGCTTCGTACCGATTCATCAAAGTGGCACTAATCGTTTGGCAAAGATCATAGACGGCCAGCACTTGATCGGTGCTCCACTGCTCCATATCCGGCACTGATAATTGGGTATAGCCACTCATAATCCAATCTCCTGTAGCGCTGATTGCACGTGCTCAGCAGTGACGGCGTGTTCTTTATTTATCGCCGCTGCGGTCAAGGCATAGTGTGCCAGACGATTCACTTTTCTTGGCAGTGCCTGGGTTGCCTGGAACAGAGCTTCCGTAGCGCCGTGATCAAACAGCGGCAATTCACTACCGGCTGCGCTTAGTCGATGGCTCAGATACCCAGGCAGTTCTTCACGGGTGAGCGCACCGAGTTGGTAACGCATGACGATGCGTTGATCAAGCGACTCATGGGAGGACATTTGCAGCCGCCTTCGCAGTTCGCTCAAGCCAACAAATAGGACACACAGCCGGTTCTGTGAGTCCATTTCATAATTGGTCAAAAGCCGTAAATCTTCGAGCACCTCGTTACGCAAATGATGAGCCTCATCCAATATCAAAATCGGCATCTGTTTACCTTCAATCAGAAGGCGTGACACTTCGGCTCTGATGGCGCGAAAGGCGCTGGCGCGATTACGCTCCGCGGGCAGACCAATCCCCCAGCTCACCAGCTTATAAGCATCCATGACATTTCCAGTGGTCAACGACACATAGATGACGCGATATAATCCCGGATGCAATCCATCAGTGAAGCGTCGACACAAAGTGGTTTTGCCGCTGCCAGGTTCGCCGGTGAGTAGACCGATACCGCGTAGTTCGAGCAGGTGCTTCAGGCGCACCTCAGCTTCGCTTTGGGCCGAGGTTGTGAACAACTCTGTGGACTCAAGTGTGTGGTCAAAGGGAAAGTGTGTCAGTGCAAAGTGTTTGATGTACATCAGCGCGACTTCCCGGATGCAGGTTCATTATCGTTAGGGTTTTGATCATCATCCTGCTTAAGCGAACGCAAGTTCAATGACGGTGAAGAATCAGGTGCAGGTTTGTCTGTATCGATAACGCCGGAGCGACGATGGCGTTTGACATGGCAGTTAGCGTAGATATCCACCTGCCGAGCCATCTCGATGAACTTACCTTCATGCACTACCTGAATGCTGGCATCAGGCTTGGCTGGGTTGTATCGTAAGGTGACCTTGGTGCCAACCAGCGTGGCATCCACTTCGAACAGTTTGCCGTTCAGTGATACCGTTCGATCGTTATTAACCTTGCGGGTGGTGTCGAATAAAAACAGATCATCCAGATCCATTGTCTGATCTGGGTAATTGACCGATCCAGATACCTGCGCCCATTTTTCCAGTGGTGTTTGACCTTCTAGTCCACGATGGGGGCTATGATGGTATTCGCCTTCTACCCAAGTGGCAAGACGTCTGTTAAGTGCTTCAAGGCTTTGAGTATCTTGTTCGGTAAGCTGTGAAATCATTTGAGCACGACACGTTCTAAAGAAACGTTCGATCTTACCTTTGCCTGCCGGCTGGTACGGACGAGCATGTATCAGTGTGATGTTCAGCTTGGCACAAACCAGCGACAGATGATGCGATCGATAACTCGCGCCATTGTCTACATATAATCTAACGGGCTTTCCCCTACGCATCAGAGCCTGCTTGAAGACGGGTAAGAATGAGGCAGTATTTTCACTAAAGGCAAACTGCGCATGAGTGATCACCCGTGTCGCATCATCGATGAATGCAATCAGATAGGTCTTGCGACGACGCTTACCGGTATCAACGACACTGGGCGCATGCATGACATCACTCATCCATAGCTGACCCGCTTCTGCAAAGGCGAAGCGTCGACGATCCTCTGGCGGTAGTTGCCCAGCTTTGGGTGTCATTAAACCAAGTCGTTGAAAGAGCCGATGTACGGTGGATACAGCAACGTGTTCATCAATTCCAATATGTTTCTCTTTGCGAGCCTGCTCGATAATCAAACGTATGGCCAACGTCGGGTTCTCCTCCTTGATCTGCATCAGGCGTTCCACCAGTTCAGCGCGTAAGGTACGTGGCTCACCTCGGTCGGCACGTGGACGAGGAATCAGAGCATCGAAGCCACCTTCTTTGTAGTCGCGCAACCACTGGCGCACGGTACTCTCGGCGACCCGCTGACGAGTGCTGCCTGGAATGGTGTGCTTCTGGTTGGCAATACGCTGTAACTCGGCAGCGCGCTGCTGGGCGGATAGATCGTCAGGCAATAGCCGGGCAACTATCCCGTGTCTGAACAGTGCGATGCGCTCAATGAGCGCCTTATCTCGTGTATGTGCCATGTGAAAAAGGCTTATCCAAGTGACAACCCGCCAGTTGCGGATCAGTTCCTAGCCTCAACGAAGGCCACCGGCGGATCACGCCCCACTCGGTGTTGGAAGGGTTGTTGGCTGGTGTGCCTGGTATCACGCGATGGATTAAAACCAAGCGGTGTGGGCAGTTGTGGCAGGAACTGCGAGGCGATCGAGCGTAGTTCTATCAGCACAGTCGGTGTGTCAAGCAAGATTGAAAAATCAGTAACGGTGGGTTCACACGTGATGCGTAGCGGGAACAATCCCTTAATGGTGCTCAGCGCCCGGTAGATATCGCGTAACAGCCGGGCGACATAGCGCAATACACCAGGTAGCTCGATCTCTGTGCGCAGATCCCGGCAGGCGGACTCGATACTGATGGCGCTTTCCACAGTGCACAGGACTGCCTCACACTCATTGAGTGTGCCGCTGCGGTGCGAAGCCAAACAGTCCGGTAGCGCACTAACAGTGCGATGTTCCGTGGGGCAGTACCAACGTGCGACGTGTGTGTTGGCAGGCTTGACTCGTCCATAGGTGCCATGACGAGCGAAACCACATCCACCCTCCGGGTGCCATGGGCACGCAATAAGGGTTGCGCACTGCCATAGCTTATCGGTAACGTAGACCTCGCTGGTGGATGGCGTCGCCAAACGCACTTGCACTCACCAGACACGGTCCGCACGGGTACTGCCGTGGCGGACCACTTTCCTCCCTTGTGATGATCAATCCTTTGGCTAGTGTGCCAAAGGAGGGTTATCGTGTGCAATTTAAATGGCTGCGCGCTTGGCTGGCACCACCGCTGTGCTACCCGCATTAATCAGATGTCCAACTATTTGCAGTACGAAATACTGTACTCGATTGGCTTATGCAGATCACCAGTTAATCAGAGCGACAACAGTCAATGGACCCGACGTCTGAACCTGGGCTCCGCCCAGAACCCGACGTCGCCTCCATTGCATCTTAGCGCTGTTGTTATATTTCTTATAGGCATTTTCTTGCACTTGTGGCACTCCCTAGTTGATGTAGACTCCATAGGCGATATGTTTATATCCAAAGGAACACACTAACGAATGGAGCCTATTCATGACAATAAAAATTCTATTCACGCAATTTCAAGAAAGCCTTCGATCAAGAACAATCAATCCAGAATCCGTTTCATCCTATATAGAATGGGATGGTGACTCTGCTGAACTGAGATTGAGGTTCAAGTCAGATGCTTTTTTGGATGAAGTGCCTGATTCTTTTGATCTGGACGAGGAGATCTATCAATATCTAAGGGATTTGGATGATAGCCAGGAAACTGATTCTGAAGAGTTGTGGGGGAAAAAGAGGCCTCGTGTAGTTGCCGAAGGAGACTCTTGGTACAACCTACCCTTTTTTATTAGACCTTTTGCTATTGCGGACTGGATGAAAGAGCATAAGAGACTGAAAGTAAAAAATATAGCCAGATGGGGCCACACGCTCGAGCAAATACTTGAGCAAAATGAATACATCAATGCCATTGAGCGGTATAGGCCGCAACACTTCATGATCTGCGGTGGAGGAAACGATATTAAAAACAGCTTGGCTAAGGGAAAACTATTCCATAGTTACACAGCTGACCGAAGTGTTGACGACTATTTAACTGATGAAGGCATCGCCCTAATCGAGTACATTGGCGAGGGATTGCTAAGCATTATGGAAAATGTGCAATCAAAATATCCAGATCTCCCAATCTATGTTCATGGATACGATTATCCGAGGCCTTGGGTTGGTAAAGGAAAATATATTGGCAGATATCTACGCAAACTCGACATTCCCAGGGAGATGTGGGAGGAATTGATGCGTGCCAAGATTAACCTTTTAAACACGAAAGTCGAAGAAGCTGCCGAGAAAGTGGGTACCGCTACCTATATCGATTGTCGGAACGTTACAGAACCTTATCGATGGCGCGATGATTTGCACCCGACAGCACCTGGATTCAGGGCTCTTTCTTTAAAATTTGAAGCAGAGATGGGAATCGGTGTAGATTCCTAGCAAAATGTGGCGATTGCAGCTAGGTGTGTAATCGCTGGCATATTTGGGAGTACTTGCTTGAGCGGGGCTTCCTATCTTGTGGGCTCATATCTCTTTGAACCTGGTAGTGCACCATTGGCTATCTAGTCCAATGATGCAATGCATTTTAATCGACCTGTGAATCGTCACTGGTGTTGATGAACAAACTTTGGAAAAAGGCTAGAAATGAAGCTAAGTGAAAATTTCGAGTTGTGGGAATTCCAACGCAGTGAATACGCGATCAACAATCAGATCGACAATTCTGTTCCTCAAGCATATATTCCCAATGTAAAAAAATTAGTAGTAACGGTATTGCAGCCGTTGAGAGATCGAGTTAAAACTGCAATTATCGTGAACAGTGGATTTCGGAACCCTCAAGTAAATGAAGGAGTCGACGGGGCCACCAATTCAGCACATCTTAAAGGTCTAGCTTCTGACATTCTAACTTTTCAGCATACTCCGCATGAACTAACTCAAATGATTATTGACATGGATTTACCGTTCGACAAGGTAATTCATGAGTTTGGCAAATGGACACATGTGTCAGTATCGGAAATTAATGTGCTGCCCCGCAAAGAAATCTGGACGGCATATAAAAACTCAAACGGCGATACACAATACGCAGAAGGAAATCATGATATAGAGACACTTACTGCATTCGCGTAAGACAACTATTAGGTTGTTGGTTAAATGGCTAGTGATGCGAAATATAACATTACGCTGAACTTGTCACTTGACCCTGCTTTCCCTGCGCTGCCGCTTCGGTCCATCAGTCTCAAGTGCAAGTTAGCGCGGTTGTTCGGTGTCCCAGGAAACTTATGGAAGATGTCGACCTTATGATGAGAATCAAGTTTCGGCCCAAAGCGGCAAACGCGACCATATTTGGTTGAAAGTCTGCTGAGTATACTAAACAACTGGACGTTCAATATTTTTCAGAATTACCAGGGAACAACCGGTTATGCAAACTGTTATTCTCCTCACATGTACTCGTTCAAAATCACCGCTTGCGTTACCAAAGATTGGCGGTTCGCCGATCCGCAGCTTACGCTCACGCTTGACGGAATAAACCCGGTCACAATCACCAGTCTAGATCACAGGCACCAATTGAACGATGAGTCGCTTTGGAAGCGTGAGGACTTAGACCGCATTCGCTTAAGCTTCGAGAGCCATGACTATGAAACGCAAGAAAGTGCATTCTTAGCTGGCCAGCGTTTGCAGCAGGCTCTGTCGCTTGTAGGAGTTGAATTGCGGGCACCTATCGACCCTGGTTTCATTGCTATGCTCTCTGGCACCGCAAACACAGGAGTGTACGTTGGAGAGCCAGATACTTTTTTGAAGGGCGGGCACAGCGGCGGTGGACGAATTACGCGCATCAACTCCGCTGACATGATCACTCAATCACTAAATAGATATCTCGATCAAACACCTATTTCCGAGGATCGGATTCGCGCTGCTGCCATTCTCGCCAACCATGAATTGAGTGGTGGACTAAGATGTTCGCTAGATGATGGACTCGGCCGTTTAGTCGCCCGAGTGTCTGCAATTGAAGCTTTGACCGAATGCCCAAAAAGATCGGAAGGCGTTCAGGATTGCATAAACGAAATCTTAAGATTGATAGACGGGTTCGAGGGACTTGAAACTAGCGAACGTGAAAAACTCAAAAATGGCGTAGGCTCACTTCGAAACGAGGGCATTTCGGCTAGTTGTAGGACAATGATCAATAGCCGGCTCAACGAGAACAACGAGACAAAATGGTTAGACAAACCCGAAAAACAATTTTCCAGAGCGTATGGGTATCGCAGCAGTTTCCTTCACGCTGGTAAGCATTCTGAAGAAAGCGTAGATGATTTAGAATCGCACGACTTAGTTCGCTCGGTTGGCATTGATATCGACTCCTTGATCCAAAGTCTACTTCTCGACGGCGATGAATAACGTAACGATGCACGCTAAGCTACCGACGGCGCGTGTTTTCAAGCATAGAATCATTCCAGCTACTCGGTGATCATAGACGTTAATGACCGCTTTTGAGAATGCATCTGACAGTCATACGCCAAAAATCACAGGTCTCTCCAATGCCTGCAAAGGGCACGCAGCTGCTATGGCGGAGGGCGCCACTATAAACGGATACCGAACAAAGCAATGAACCTGTAACTTGACCCTGCCACTTCTTCGCTACCACTCCGGCGTTTCAGCCTCAAGTTCATGTTATTGCAGCTGTTGTGTTTGGCCGCTAAATGCCGTTATTTTTTGACAATTAGGATTTGTAAATAGAGTTACTCTGTAAGCGTGCGGCCAATGACAGGATTTACCCCCTCTGAGATAAACAGCACAGTGGACACTCCAATCTATCAAGGAGCCTACACATGTCAGATACCGTATCACGAGCACCACACCGAAGCCGACAATTTTGGATTGACCATGTGCAGCAGTGGCAGCAAAGTGGCCTGAGTAGAACAGCCTATTGCGAGAAGCACGACATCAAGCGTAGTAGTTTTTATAAATGGGCTGCGACGACCAAAATAAATCATTCAGATGATCAATCACCAAACGCCGTAAAGCTTGCTGATTCTCCACCCATTCAGTTTCACCCAGTCAAACTCACTGCGACAAAAGCATCCAGCGCACAGTTTGTTCACGTGGTGCGTGCTGGCACCGATGTGGCGATACCCTCAGATCTGAACCTGGAACAGATCCATCACTGGCTCAATGCGATTCATCAGCTACATGTTTAGCATTGATGTTCACACCCAAGTGTACATCGCTGGTGAGGCTGTTGATTTTAGAAAACAAATCGATGGCTTGGCTTTGATTGTCCAGGATACCTTGCTGCTAGATCCGTTCAGTGCCCATCTCTTTGTCTTTACTAACAGGCATAGAGATAAGCTGAAGTTGTTGTACTGGCATCACAACGGTTATGTATTGGTTTATAAGCGCCTTGAAAAGGGTCGATTCGTGTGGCCAAAGTCAGAACATGGGCCGCTGTGTATCAGCGTACGCGAACTGCACAGCTTGATTGAAGGCGGTGATATTTCGCATCTGCCGAGCATTAATCCGGTGCATTGCACACGAGTATGAGAGCTTTTACAAATCAATGGCGCCGCTGTGTTTATACCCTTCGCAGGTAGAAAAGCTCAGCTCGAATTTTTGTTTATACTGCTTACTAATGAATGATGGCGATGACAATACTGCTGATCAGTTAAAGGCGTTGCGTGAGCAGCTGGCTTTGCAGCAGCAGTTGTTGGCAAACAAAGAGCTGCAGTTACAAGACAAGGTTTGCTTACTGGACGAACACGCAGCTCAGTTAGAACGCAAGCAATTATTGCTCGATGAAAGCAATGAACATATCGCCTGGCTAGAAGAGACTCTGGCATTGTTAAGATCTCAGCGCTATCGACACAGCAGTGAAAAACTCGATGCCTTGCAAGGCAAGCTGTTTGATGAGTCAGAGATGGATGCCTCTATTGCACAAATCAAAGGCAAGTTGGAGGAGGAGCGACAACAGCGCGCGGCTAATCAGTCTGCCCAGAAGCAAGCGCGTGCAGCAAACCGCTCGCCTGAAGATCGCCCTCGGCGTAAACCATTACCAGATCAGCTTAAGCGCATTGATATTGATGTGGATGTCAGCCCTGAGGACAAGCATGCCATGGGTGATGACTGGGCCTTCATTGGTTGGGAGAGCAGCGAACAGCTTGCGGTCCAGGAGCGTGGATACTTTGTTAAACGTATTCGCCGTGCCAAGTATGTTCGCAAGCAGCAAGACCCGTTAGACAACAGCAATGGCATAACCGTGGCTCCCGTATTGCCGGTGATGCTACCGCGTGCAATCGCCGATGCCAGTCTGTTAGCCAAGATTCTTACTGGCAAGTTTGTTGATGCGTTGTCATTCAACCGCGAATGCAAGGTATTAGCACGTGAAGGGGTGGAGCTCAGTTACAGCACGCTATGCAGTTATCCGATCCAGTTGCACGAGCGTCTGGAGCCACTTAAAGCGTTGTTCTACGAATACGCTGCACAACAAAAGCTATGGCATCTGGACGAAACCTCGCTACAGGTGTTGCAAGAACCAGGGCGAGAGCCAAGACAGAAAAGCTACCTATGGGCGATACGCACCGGCCCGCCTGGAAAGCAAATGGTGATGTTCCATTACGATGAACGGCGAAACTACGAGGCGTTATCCTCGTGGCTTGATGAGCCGTTGAAAAACTTCGATGGCGTGATCGCTACCGATGAACACAAACCCTATGAGCGATTGAAAAACGAACACTCTGGCATAAAGGCCCGTGGGAGCTGTTGGGCGCATGCGCGCCGGAAACTGGTTGATGCGGTGAAGGGTCGACGACACACCTCGGATGCTCATCGACTGGTCGAGCTAATTGCCAAGCTCTATAAGTTGGAAGAAAAGGTCGCTGATCTCAGTGGAGAAAAGAAACTGATGCAGCGCGAAAAACTGATTCGTCCTTGGTTAGATGAGTTCAAAAAGCAAATAGACGAGCTCGTTCCACAGTACCTGAGCAAAGGTTTAATGCAGAAAGCCTTGTTCTACATCCAGAACAACTGGAGTGGCCTGACTCAGTTTATGAACCACGCAGATTTACCGCTAGACAACAACCCTATTGAGAATGCGATCCGGCCTTTCACTTTAGGACGAAAAAACTGGTTGTACTCAGCAAGCCCACGAGGTGCACATGCCAGTGCCTTTATGTATTCACTGGTAGAGAGTGCCAAAGCTTGTGGCCTTGAACCACGCGCCTATCTGCAGGCGCTGTTTGAGAGATATCCGTTGGCAACAACGGTTGAGCAGCGCCGACAGCTGCTACCCATGTTTTTTAAAAATAGCTGAAACACTGGGTAGGGGCAACTCTGTTGTTGCCTGCAGGTTTACGGCGCAACAGGCCTCTGGACTATCGGCACCTAGATTCTGTAAAGAGAAAAATGTTCCTTATGCCAGTTTCATCAACTGGAAAAAGAAGCTAGCAATTAGCACTCAAAGTTCCATTGACACGACGCCCAAGTTTATCGAACTCACACCGGGTCCCGATATCAACCGTGCTAGCGCTGAATCATCGACAGCACACTCAGTGTTTATCGAACTTGATCTGGGTGCTGGCATTCATTTGCGCATCTCTCGCACTGGTTGATGTTTTACCCAGAGGCCAATGTGCGGGTATGGGTGCGTATACCAGCGAAAGCTGCCACCCATTCCAGCCGAAGGTTGCCACCCGGACCAGGGCAAGGCTGCCACCCAATC
>JAUMHO010009657.1:0-11512 GCA_032360965.1 Ulva armoricana | reverse complement strand
ACAGTTCATGTAATGGTTTTGGGAGGGATGTTTGTTTTTTCATATTGGGAGTGTATCACCCCCGCGCCATAATGTCAATAGGAAAATACAGAAACTGCCACTTGACAAGCGCGGGCGCATGGGGTATAAACAAAATCAACAGGAGCAAAAACCGTGACAACTTTACCTTACAGAGTTTCCACATTCAGGCAAGCGCAACATCCAAAGGGCTGGAGGGTGTGGGGGTCACGCGGGCAGTATAGCGAGAGAGACGCGGACGCTATACGCGATCCGAATGCTTCGCGCATGGCGGAGATCAAAATGACCAGCCGCGTATTAGAACTCGACAACCAAATCAACGAACTCCGCCAACGGGCGCAAGCCGAGCCGGGAAATACCGCGCTTCGCCTTCAATTGGATGTACTCGCGCAGGAGCAAATCGAAGCCCTGTTCGAGTCGTCGCGTGAAGTCATGGAGCATGTAGACGCCGCCCTGAGAATCTGCCGCAAGACGCGGGCGGAGATCGGCGCGACCCAAGCCATGCTTGCAAGGCGCGAGTACTTGGAGTCGCAAAACGAAACGGACGGCGAGCAATGAGCCGCTTCGAGAATCTTTGGCGCGAGGAGTGCGACAAAATTCATTATGTCGAGATTGGACGCCGTATCATTGTGATCCTGAAACAAAGAATACTGTACAATCTGCTTAAATCATAGTTCGGCGGCTTCGTGGCTGTCCGAAGAAAGGTAAAAATTATGTCACTCGAAGAATGGGCTGATTTACATGGTGAAGATTACTCGAAGCGCAAGTTTTTTAGCGCGTTAGATTGGGGGCGCGGTGATAGAACTTGCATGACGATATATTGCGATTACTGCGAACAGCCTTTTGAAATCAAGGAAGATGAATTAGATGACTGGATGGTTGTTGATCCAGTGAGTGGCGATAAGGCTGTGATGTGTGGCGAATGTGAAAGCCGCCGAACACAGCGTGCAGCGGATGTGGCTAGAGTCTGCGCCAACTGTGGTTTTGTGCATACAGAAACCGAGTACTGCACAGGTAATTTCCATAACCCGCCACACCGCTAACGCAAACCGTTATGCGTCTCGTATATTGCGGGCGGGCTTCATGCCCGCCGCCGTGAGGTAACACGGCTCGCCATTGGAAAAATCTGCACAATAAGTAGAAAAAGTATTGAAAACAAAAGCGCACTTGACGCCGACGAGAATCCAGCGTTCCCGTAAGGCTGGCTACCGCCAACCTCCAAATACCCGCTTTTGTGGGCGTGGGACGATCTTCGGTAATCCTTACGTTGTTATCCCTATACCGAAGCGCAGGGGAGAGGCGGCGCAGTACCGAGTCGCAATGAAGGCGGATGGATTCGAGTACGTGTCGGAGGTTTTTTCCAGCAAACACGCCGCCCATCGCCACGCTTGCGACAAGTATATGGAATGGGCGCGGGGCAATGATCCCGCATGGTGGTTCAACCTGTACGATCTATCGCAGTATGAGCATCTTTCCTGCTTTTGCCCGTTGGATTATCCGTGTCATGTGGACAGGATTATTGAAATCTTGGAGGAAGCGGAGCGCAGGGCGAGGTTGACGTATGGCTCATAATGTCCCAACACCCTCTCTAAAAATAAGGAAAGAAATTGTCGCGTACTCCACCGAGGTATTCTCCACTTGGGGGCGTAAAGTCCGAAGTCCAGCGAGCAATGTTGCTGACGCGATACTCATCAACATTGGCATACAAAACAGCGCTTCCGTTCCATTCCCCTATAGTGGCTGACGAGGCAATGTTTGCCGCTGTTTTGCCGCTAATTGTTGTGTCCTCTGTCACGGTCAACCCTACACCGTCCACAAAAATTAATGGCGTATTCCCGTTGCGGATAAAGGCGAGGTGATACCATGCCCCCGTTGACGGAGTCCAGTTGGCGCGAAAAGACCAGCGTATGACACCGCCATCTATTTGCGTTACGGTCAATCTATTCGTGTCAACCGAGCGATAAATGGTAAAGTAATTATTCCCATCGGCGCGTTGAGCAAACAGGTTGGGGTATGTACCTGCGGCGCCAGTATTAATCCAGCGTATCCAAAAATCATGCGTCCAGTTGCCGCTACCCAACTCAAAATCGGCGTGGTCTGGTGTTGACAGATAATCCCCGCTTCCGTCGAACAAACCCGATGCGCCGCCGAATTTCGATTGTGCGGTATCTATTTGAGCATTGCCGTGCGCTGTCCATGTTTTGCCGCTTTCGTCGGTGAACGTGGTTGAGCCGTCAATCCCGTTCATGTGGAGAAGGATTTTTGTATAAGAGTCATCTACTGGCATTTACGCCTCCTCGGTCACAGAAATAACATCCCATTTGGAATCAGCGGAGTTATATCTAGCCAGTTGGTAAATGGTTTTACTCGCCGTAGTTGCTGTCTTAGCCGTAACCCCCACATTTCTAAAGATTGCATTATAGGCAATGGTTCTCGAAGTGCCATTGTCTTTGATTCTCATGAGTAGCATGTTTCCATCGGCAGGAGTTCCGCTGGGGGCGTTGATGGTAGTAGCCTCGGCTAAGGCAGTGACCTTTAAGTAGTTCCTAAGACTCCCGCCTGTTGGAGTAATGGATGAGTTGCTGGTTACGCTTGTAATTTCTTCGATAACATTGGACGATGCAATAAGCGTTTTGTTTGTGAGTGTTTGTGCAAGACTGGCAAAAGTAGACGGCTTGACTTTCTTGGGGGCGCTTGCGCTGTTGTCGTAGGTGAGAATAAAATCCGCCGCATTGTCTGGGCTGGTATCCTCCGTCAGCCCGTTGATGATTTTCAATAGGTTGGCTAATTGAGCATACTGACTGCCAGAAATTGGAATTTTATCGGTTGTAACAGGTGTTGTTTTTTCGCCGCTGGGGGCATTTCCAATTGTAGGCATGGTTACTCCGCTTCTCCGCTATATGTTATTCGCGGCGCGCTGAATGAATAGAACACATCGGGCGACACGTCGGCAAAATGCGACCACTCAACATCTGTCCCATCATCCCACAGGATGTTGGTCGAGTCGTCCCACAGAATATCCCCGTCGGTGTATTCCACACTGACGGCGGTTCCCGAGGGCGGCACGTCGCCGCCGTAGTAAGTGAGGGTGGGAGGGTGGGCGAGGGTCATCTATAATAATCCGTATATTGAAAAAGCCGACCCTGCCTGAAAATTGTTTCCTCCCGCTACTCGTAAATCCAAATAGGAGATTACATCAGTCACTGCGCTTTCGGCAAAAATCAATTCTACCTGCCTGCCAGTTGCTGTTTCATTTGTTCCTGTTATGGAAACAGAAGATTTTTTGTAATTCGATGCGTAATGTGGAATGAAACTAAAAAAATGAGCCGCCGCCCCGGATGCTTCACCGCTTTTATTTGAAAGACCAAAGATAATTCCCTGTATTCCCGAAGAACCAGTTGCTCCTACCGTTGTAGAAATCCCAGATAAAACTTCGTAAGAACAATTGGTGCCACCATCTCCATTTATTCTTGCGTGTATAAACAAAGAACCTGTTCCGCTTGCTGTATTGCGCGCACTTCCAGTAACGATCAAATGCTTATACCCACCCGGTATCGAGACGGTGATCGAGGCGGTGTCCGCGATTAGAACTTCTGAATAAATTGGCACGAATGGAAGGGCAAGGTTCTCTAAACTAATCTTATTATCCTGCACCCTCTGCCAACTCCGCACCGCCTCGTCCCGTGTCCGCTCATCATCCACCAGCCGTTGCAGGGTGGCAAAGTCCGCTTCGGGAATCGTCACGCCGTTTTTGCGGTAGAGGTCTTTCAGCAGTTTGATGTAAAAGTCGCCTGAGTAGTTGTAGGTAGGCATAAGGAATTCCTTTGGTAGGTAGGGTGCTGTTGTAAAAGCCGCAATCAGTTTGAGAAAATCGCGGCGGTTCAAATCACGCTCTGTTTCGGTAACACGGTAACGCGCCAGTAGTAGGTGGTGATCGCGTCGCTGTTGGAGTGAGTGCCAGAAATAAAATAGCCGTACACGCCCGCAGGGATGGACGCCGCCCCGCCGATGTTGTGGGTGGTCAACACCTCGCCCGACGCGCTCGCGGAACTGTTGCAATGGGTACTCGTCACATCCGTATCCCCGAACTTGAACACACCTGTAACCGCCGAGAAGTCCAGCCCCGGTATTGTCACCGACAGATTGCGGCTGTCCCCTTCATACATCACCACCTCGCCAATCAACGGGCGGTAATCCTCCGTTGGCACGGCTTCGATTTGAGATATGTCCCGCGCCAATACGAGAATGTCCCAATACCATGTAGACACCTTGCCGTCATGTGTGCCAGAAATAAAATATCGGTAATAGCCCGCTGGAAGCGTCGCCAGTCCGCCGATGGTCGCGCTCATCAGCAGATTGCCCGCGCTGTCGGGCGAGTCGGAGATGTAGGTGGCAGTCACATCCGAATCGCCTTGTTTCAGTGTGTGCGCTTCGGCAGAAAAAGACGTGACGTTATCAATGACCGCTTGCACCTTGCGTTTATCAGTACCCGCAAAAAACAGGATGAAGCCAAGTCGAGGCGTAAACATTACGTCACCTCGGTCAGGCGCAGTTGCAAAGAGGCTTCAATCTCGTCATCCTCCGCGCTCAAGTCTTCCAGCACATATTGCGGTTTGTCCGCAAGAGTCACAACGCGGTTATGATACAGGTGAAAGCGCGAGAACATCCGCAGGGGTTGCGGGTTCTGCGCGGCTTCGATGAGCCAGTGAATCAACTCTTTGCTGGGCTGTTCCTCATCCGAACCGTCGAGTTGAAAAAAAACCATCCACTGATCGGCTAGTTGCGAGCGGGTAAAGAGCGATAGCGAAACCGTTTCGAGGATCACAGGGTCAAAGGCTTCGCTACTTACTCCGCGCAGTCTTACGCGGATCATGCGCTTGTCCCCGCGCGCGATGTCCACGAACCCCGAAGGGCTGGTACGGATGTATCCCGCGTGTGTCCAGTTCTCGCTCCCCACATCGTTATCCGCCTGCCATTCTACAACGATCTCATGCCCCGCCTCGGTATCGTCCGCAGTAGGCAAGCCTTGCGAGGTCACAGTCAGGCGCGCGAAGTATTTAGCGTCGGTCGAGAACAGGTCAACCGTTGGCAGGGTCAAAGAAAATTCGTGCTGGTACTTCATGCCGCTATCGTCATACGGGCGCACGCCGTTGAGGGGAAATTCCATAAACACAAACTCCCCGCCAATTTCCACCCACAAGCGCGGGCGCGTGCCGGGGTTATCCTGCCATTGCACCGAGCGCATCCGCCGCCCCGTGAAAAAGCCGCGCAAGAGTTCGCTCCATGACTGCGTATCCAATGCGTACATCATCAGGCTGGATGTGCCATTGTCTCCCGCGTCGATCACGGCAAAGACCCAATTCTTCTTTGCCTCTAAATCGGCGGCATAGCCTGAGCGGTTGTAGGGTTGCGCGTTCATCAATCCAGTAGGGTACGACCCGCCGCCCGTCACCACATACACATCATTCAGGTACGAGGCGTAGAGTTGTCGGTCTGCCGCTGTAATCATCGCGCAGAAATTGTTGATGTCGGGCGCGCTCTCCACACCGATATTCACCTTTGCGGGCTGGTCAGACTGGATGATATACAGCGTGTTTTCCTTGCCCACATGCAGGTTGTTCTCGTGGTAATAAAGGTTGGTGATGCGGTTGGTATTATCGCCCGCGAGGATGGAGGCAAGAAATGTCACATCTGTCCCGAAGGTAACAGGCGTCCCCGATGGGGAGGTCGGCGCGCGCGCGACGCTCACTTTTTTCGCGGCGGGCGCGCCTGTGGTCACGGCGTTATTCGCCCTCCACAATTGCGGTCCCTGCGAGGGGTCGAAGCCGTTGGAGAGATAGTACGCTTTGTTGTTGTTGGTATTCTCCACATCGAAAGCGTGATCGTCCGCGTCCGTATAATCCATCCGCATTATGCGGATGTTGGTCGAGTCGCCTTGCGGGAAATAGACAATCCCGTTTTGCACGGCGGGCTTTCCCGTCACTACGCCCAAGCCCGTCGAGCCGATCTGCACCCACCAATCACACCCGTAAACGATGTATTCACTGTCAGACGCAACGGGCGTGGTCGTCCATGCGGGTGAGACAGTCAACGTGTCGGCGGTGTTGGCGGTAATGAGCCGCACTTGTCCCGCTCCCGTCCCGCGAACGATCCGCACGTAACAGTTGGCGAACCGATCCGTTGTCCAGTTGGTCGCGCCGTATGTGCCGTGTCCCGTGTCTACCAGAGTCGTGGAAGATTGCGTTCCCACCGCCCGCCCTCGCGCGCCTTGCAAAAACAATTCCGAAGCGGTCGAGCCGTTGTCATAGATACTCACGGCATATAACGCCCCGTCAAACATAAACTGCTTGAATGTCCGCGCTTTATCCGCGTCGGTCACGCGGTAATAGGGCGAGTAGGTTGTCGCCGTCCATGACGAACCCGCAGAGGAACGTTTCCCCGCCGCGTCATTATCACAAGCCACTTCCCAGCAGGCTTCGTCCCGATCTCCCGTCGCGCCGTAGACCTTTACATGATACGTTGTGCCGCTGGTCAACGCCTCCGATATCGTCCATGCGTAATATTCACTCGCCACATCCGTTATGTCGCTGGCGGTCACAGTCACGGTTTCCAGAACCGTACCGGGATCTCCTGAACTATCCGAGCAGAGTTCAGCCGTCAACGTCCTGGGGCTTCCTGTTGTGCCGGCAGGCACGCGTTTACGGATCAGCAGGATGAGTTTTGCGGCAGTGTACGAAGCGGCGGCGGAGAATGAGACAGAGAGATACTTGGTCGAACCTGTAAGTCGTTTCCATGTCACCCCGTTTTCGTTTGGCATGTTCCAGTCACAGTCGCGCAAGCCTCTGCCGAATCGCATCAACGGCGTTGCGTGTCCTTTGCCCTGTGTCGTGCGCCAGAAATTACGGGCGTCGAAATATCCGTATTGTTCAGGCACGAACTTATCGAAGCCGCGCCCCGCATGATACGAGTTGATACCCACGCGCTGTAAGGGCGCGGGTTGGTTTTGGGTCGAAGGGCGGATGTTTGGAAGCGGCACGTCCAACCCGAACCACCCGCCGTTCACATCTTGGAGCGCGAGAGAATATTTATCCTGCGGGTTGTCAGGTGTGACATCACACGGGCGGGTTTGCGCCATTAGTTATAGACCCCTACTTTCAACATCTGCGGTCGCTTGCGCGGCATCTCGATCTTGTATTGATTCTTGATTTCTTCGAGTTGCCGTTTGGCGTCCTGCCAGTTGGCTACGTCTACCTTGCGCTGTTTGGGCATCATCTTCCAGTGCAGGGCGCGTTCCACGCAGGCGGCAAGCGCGAGGCGCGGATGGATTTTTTCGCTCACATACGAACTATACGCCGTCAATTGCGGATGTAGTGACTTGTAATCAATGACGATGGTTTTGCTGGAAATGGGCTGAGTGCGAAAGACGAGCGTTTCGGTACTACCGGGCGCGGCGCTTTCCACGAACCACGCTGGGGCTTCATAGAGGGTGTATTCCGTTGGGTCGCGCAAATATACTTGATACGGTTCAATCCCCTTCGTAGCGACGGGCAAAGTGTACCGGGTGGTATCGCCCGCAGTAGTGAGCGAGGTGTCCACTGCCGCATAGAACAATCCGTTCAGCGCGTCGTTGCACAACTTGATGAGCGTGTACAGCGGAATATCTGGTTTACACAGGGCGTATTCATCACCGCTTTGCACCGCGTCGGTCACGGTCGGGATGGTGATTGTGCCGCTGGATTTGACATAGGCGGTGGCGATCCCGTATTTCGATTGCGGGCTGGCGCCATCCGTTGAACGCGAGAGAAACGCGACCCAGTCCTTGAAGCGGTTTTCGGTGTAGGGCTTGGAGGACAAGCCGCTGTCCACAATGGTCGTGGCAGAGCCGCCCGTCGCCACACCGTCCACAATATCGCTGTGAATTTCACGGTACACGCTTTCGAGTAGTTGACCGAGGATAAGAGCCATGGCTCACTCTTTCTTTAGTTCTGGCGTCCCCTTGACGCCGCAAATGTAATGTTCTTCTGCGGGAAATTCGCCCAAACTACCGACCCGAATTTGATACGTCATGGTTTTGGCATGGGTGACAGACAAACCAGCCTTCTCGAATAGGTGTCTCAATTTCCGCATCGTGAACATTGCCAAGTGAACGTCCCAAGGGGTGACGTGTCCCGCAAAGGAGTGTGGCAGAACGGCGGGCGAGGGGCGTTCGCTCAGAACTTCACGCGCCGCCCATTCCCACGAAGGCACAAGAATATGCAATTCCCCGCCCGGTTTGAGGCACCGCACCCACCCGCTCAATACTTCGTCGGTTTTCCAATACGAGAAATGCTCCAAGACATGGCTTGCAAAAATCCCGTCAAAGCGGTTTTCCAAGTCCAGCGGCATCTGCGCGGCATCCGCCACAATGTCGGGGTGTTGCTCCGCGTCTATGTCAAGCGTCAAGACCCGCGCGTTCTCCCAGCCAGGGACTTGTTTCGCCTGCGGATGAACGTTCGCGCCAATCTCTAGAACTTCTTTGACTGCAATATCAATGACCATTCAAGTCTCTGTAATCCGCGCCGGTGAAGGGTTGGGCGCGAAGATGTAAACATTCAACGGAGGTATCCAGCCAGGCGCGGTGTCCCGCCTGTCGCGCGAGGTCGAAAAACCATAAATCTTCCGTTCTGCCGTGTTCCAATGCGAAGAAGGGGAATTTCATGTCGACCAGCGTCGGCTTCCGCAGGCGTTGGCGGTATTGACCGCGATAGACTTTTTCATCGTGTTCGTGCCAGTCGCCCTCGCCCACCTCGCCGAGGATGTTCTTTTTGGGAATGACCACCAAAGAGCCGCCTGCCCGCTGATATACTTCGTGAGTGTTCATAATATCTTCGTACACGCTTCGATGAGTGAGCATACAACCCATCCCGCAGGCGTCCACAGGCAGAATTTCGCCTTTTTCCCAGCGCCGCGCCTGATCGATTGGGCGCACCGCGCCATTGTACAGATGGTACGCAATGGGTGGGTGAGGCGGGTTTTTACCATAATACAAACCAGAGACCATCGTTTTTCCGACCGCCAGCAATCTCGCCACCGACCCCATTGGCACAATCGTATCGGCGTCAATCCACAACAACCACTCCGCGCCTTTTTCCAGAAAATCATGGACAATGGCGTTGCGGTTGTGGTCGGTCGCCATCGACCCCATCGAGATAATTTCCATCAAGTCAACGGTGTGATGGAGTTCGCTCATGTGTTGAGAGAACTGCACCCACCACGCCGCTTCTTGCGGACCGTAAAACGGAACGCCAACGCATAAGGTCGGCTTGCTTTGTGTAACGGTCTGGAATGTCGCTGGAACGGTAAGAACGCTCATTTCTTCTTGCCCGCCTTCTTGTTCTGTTCTTCCGAGGTGGAGGGCGGGACGCTGTTACCAACAACCTCGAACCTTCCGCCCGATTGTTGGATTCGCTTCCACTCGTTTTCTGTCACGTCAATGACTTCGCCTTGTCTGACTTCCCGAGGAAGTATGGAGCCGTCCTTAAAATACAACAAGGCTCGAATTTTATAATTCATTTCTGCCTCCACAGAAATCGGCGGGGGGGATGGAGGCTCCCCCCGCCGATTTGCATACAGCCCGAAGGCGTTATGCCTATGTCGTGATACCGCTGATGAGACCGTGCGCCTTGTCGTTGGCGACCACAAACGAAAATTCTCCGACGAGTTCCGCAGTATCGCGGTCGCCGTCGTTTCCGTTCGGTCTCCATCCGAAGGGGCGCAGGGTGTAGAGTCCCAATTTGGAACTGTCCAAAATGTACGCCTTCGAGGTCGGACACCACAGGCTTTCCACCATGCGGAGTTCACCGTATTGCGTCCGGATCCGCTCGATGGATTTCATGCCGAACGCATCGTTGTCCTGCGTCACGCGCACAAAAGAAGAAGTGTCGATCAACGCGCGCAGGTCGTTGGCGATGGACGGGTGAAGCACCAACAGATCGGGCATCCCGCCGTCCAACCTTACTTTTTCCGCAAGACTGTCCACGTGCGATTTGGCGATGGCGCCGCTTGCCGCCACCGTGTTGTCGGTGATGTACGTTGACAAGCCGCCCATCGAACGCGGAGCAGTGGCGGAACCAGCGGCGCGGATGCCATGAAACATCGAGGATTCAAGCAGGCGCAGTTTTTCGGGAACGCCTTTGTTGGACTGGTAGGTAAAGGCATCCTCATACCCGTACTCGTCAATCGCAATTTCAGTCCCCGACATCCGCAAACCCTTTTGCAGAATTTGGGTGTAGTTGTACGGGGCGGTAATGTCCACCAGTCCGTTGAAGTCGGTGGTATCGCCTTCCAAACGCGCCATACCCACGATGGTGATCGTGGAGGTCGTGACGTGCGTTGCGTTCGTGCCGCCGTAGGATCGCGAGTACACCGTCAAGGTGTTGTTGGTTGTGTCCACTGCGGAAACCACCATGTACTCCGCGTCAATCAAGATCACATGCCCGTCCTGAAACTTGGATGCGTCGGTGACGGTCAAGGTGGTGGTGTTGGTCGTGATGGTCGTGCCTTGATTGGCGGGATCGGAAAGAGGCTCGTATTCATCTTCGAGCCACTCGATCAGCGTCCCGTTCTGGCGAATCTTGAATTTGTTGCGCGCGCTGTCCAAGCCGCCAACGGCGGCAATGAGCGGCGTATCCACCGGGTCGATCAGTTGAATAACATTGGAAATGACCCGCACTTGGTTGGTGGTATCCGAGTACGAGGTCTTTTGTTGGTCGTAGACTGCCATGTCTGGCTCCTTTTCTTAGGTAATAGCCAGCCCCTTCTTGCGGAACTCCATTTTCAGGTTGATGAGATCGTTGCCGCGTAAGCCTTTCGAGCGCGACTCGAACTCTTTCATCAAGTCCTGTGGCGGGGGCGATTTGCCCTCTGGCATCAACTGCTCCGCAGGGGTGGGCTGGGATTGGGTTTGCAACGACGCCCGCAACGCCTTCGCTTGTTCCTTATAGGCGTTGGTGTCATGTCCGTAGTCGAGTTTCAACTGCGTCACGCGGGAATCGTTGATTGGAAGTTCGAGCAGGTCGTCAATGATCTGCAACTCCGCCGCATTGCCGCGTCTCTCCGCCGTGCCACTGGCGGGCGAGTCGGGTAAAGCACTGCCTTTCATCCGTTCCGTTACGAGGTCGTCCAGCGTCATTTCTCTCTGCGCCTTCAGAACATCGCCTTCGGGAATGTTCAGATATTTGGCAATTTTCGCAACCGTCTCGGTCAGCGGTTGAATGGCTCCAACAGCGCGGTCTACGGCTTTGTCTTTGCCCGATTGCAGGGCGCGGAGCGTGCCGTCATGCGCGTCAAGTTTCTTCAACACGCCTTCGAGGGAGGTGTTCAATGCGGAAAGTTTTTCCTCCAAAGGTTGGTCAGAATTTGCGGAAGGAGTCGGCTTGGCGTCCGAGCCTCCTGCGGGGTTCTGGTTTCCCTCATTCGGTAAGACAGACATTGTTTTTTTTCCTTTCATATTTGA
>JAUMHO010009646.1:0-11513 GCA_032360965.1 Ulva armoricana | reverse complement strand
AGGAAATATTCCGGCGACAATCCTCGTGCCGATGCTGAAAGCTCAAAGCAAAATTCCCGTCATCGCGGCGGGCGGTGTGGGAGATGGACATGGACTTTTGTCGATGATGGCACTTGGGGCAGATGCCGTATCCATCGGCTCTCCGTTCATTGCCACGAAAGAGTCCAATATCAGCGATGGCTACAAGCAGGCCTGCGTGGATTACGGTGCGAGAGACATCGTCGTGACGACAAAACTCTCCGGCAGCCGCTGCACCGTCATCAACACTCCCTACGTTAAACAAATCGGTACGGATCAAAATTTCGTCGAGAGTTTTTTGAATAAGAATAAGCAAATGAAAAAGTACGCCAAGATGGTGACTTTCTGGAAAGGCATGAAGCTTCTTGAGAAGGCAGCCTTCTCTGCTTCTTACAAAAGTGTGTGGTGCGCAGGCACCTCCATTGAATTCACAAAGAAGCAATCAAGCGTCGCAGAAGTAGTGAATCATTTTATTACCGGCTACGAGAAAGCCCAGGCAGAATTGAAGGCCCGGTGGGAGCAAACATGAAAGGTTCAGCACTGGTTGAAAAATTACTCGCCAAAGATGATCGGTGGTCGCGTCTAGCGCTCGATAATCTGATGCGCTTAGCGATCCCCTTCAACGCTCCTCATGGTTTCAAATTCACGAAACTCGCCAACGATGAAGTGCAGATTTCCCTGCCGAGCTTTAAACTGAATCATAACCATTTGGGTGGGATGCACGCCTGCTCTATCGCTACGCTGGGTGAATTCTGCGCAGGCATGACACTGGTGAAACAACTTGGCATGAGTCGCTATCGTCTGATTCTTGCGGAGCTAAGCGTGAAGTATCACCTGCAAGGTCGTACAGGTCTGATAGGTGTCGCTAAGATGACTCCTGAGCGTGCCGAGGAACTCAAGGCTCAGCTGGCAACGGAAGACAAGGTTCTCTTTGAACACAACACTGAAATCTTCAATACTCACAACGAAAAAATTGCTGACGTTCGCACTGTATGGCAGGTGAAGGATTGGCAAAAGGTTCAACTCAAATGAAAACGCTCTTCGTTTCTATGCTCTTTGCTGTTTCGGCCTGTGCGGTCGCTCCAGGAGTGAAAGTCGTCACCACTCCAGAAGGTGTTAAAAGCTGCGAAGGCATCCCAACCTTTGCTCCGTTGACGTGCAAAGCGGAGAAGTCCTGCGAAGAATGTCTGAAAGGGTTAAGTGAAGAAGTTCACAAGCTCGGTGGCAACACCATGCTGCTAGAACAAAAAGACAAAGAGTGTAAGCCGCAAGATCTTACGGCCACACCCTTTAAGTGCTAACGCTTTAAACTCGCTTTGATATTGGTAATGAAGGTCGCATCTTCACCGCGGCCTTCGTCGTCCCCTTGGACTTTAGAAACACGGCACCCCTCAGGGCTCGACACGTAATCCGTGTCTCCACGAACCAAAATCCCTTCTACTTCCATGGTCACAGCGTTTAAAACCGCTGAGCCTGAGTTACCACCGTAGGTATCAAGGTTTGCCACAAAGAAATCAGTACTCACGGAACGCACATTCGCTCCGCCAGCAACTTTCAACGGAAGACCGGACGGGTAACCAATCACAACGAGCGGCGTCCCGACGTCTACTTTGCCGCTTTCACGAGTCTTAAGAGGCACGCGATCAGTGACGGCGCGGTCCAGCTCAATCACGGCAAAATCGTTTTGTGTCGTACGATCTAACACTTGCTTGATGATCTTCTTGCAGCCGTAGATGTTATTTTTTTGCAAGGTGACCGAATCAACGCCCAGGACCTCTATCTTGTAATCAAACACCCATTTGTTGTCTGTGCAGTCTTCGGGAGTCGCCATGCAGTGACCGGCAGTCACGATGGTTTTCTCATCAATCAAAAAGCCGGAGCAGTTGCCTACCGTCGGCTGATTCGCAAAACGCTCACTTGGGCAAATTCCACGACTCGCCAAGGTTGGACCTGAAATGGTGATGCCGGTTTTTCTTCCGCCTCTTCCGCCTTTGCCGCCCTTACCGCCGTTAGGAATATCCGCGGTTGGGATCATCACGGCGGTTGAATTGGCGATCTCAACCCACGCCGGACTTTGCACATCGACAATGTCCTGACGGTTGTCTTCACCGTAGATGACTTTGTCTTGTGCAAAAACTGGTGTCACAGCGAGAAGCAGGATGAGAGGAAGCATAATTTAGAGTCCTGAGATTTCTTTAACATTTGTAATAAGAGTTACAGCTTCAGTGGCGATATCAACGCTCATGACGTTAGAAACCGCACACCCCGCAGGGCTTGCCACGTAGTCACGTGCGCCGCGAACCAAGATGCCTTCGACTTCACGTGTGTTCGCATTGAACACGGCAGAACCTGAGTTCCCGCCGTAGGTGTCGAGGTTGCCGCGGAAAAACACCGGATTCACTTCCATCACGCGGGCGCCGCCAGCAATTTTGGTCGGAAGACCTGATGGGTGACCGATGACCACAACTGGAGTGTTCACTGCAATCACACCAGACTTACGGAATGCAAGTGGGCGACGATCAGAGACAGCGCGCTCAAGCTCAACGACGGCGTAATCCATCTTGGTGACTGGATCAAGCACTGACTTCACGACTTTTTTACACTTGTAGATATTGCTACTTTCGATCACGGGAGTATCAACGCCAGGTTGGTCGAGCTTGTAGTCAAACACCCACACGTTGTCGCCGCAGCCGTTGATCTCATCGACGCAGTGACCGGCGGTCACGAGTTTAGTGTCGCTCACCAAGAAACCTGAGCAATCGGCCAGCGCTGGTTGCTTCGCGAAGCGTTCAGTACTGCACACACCCATCGAGTTGCTGAGATTCAACAAATCGTTGATCGCTGGGAGAACTTGGCGATCGGTGTAGTAGCCCACTTTCCATGCAGGAACCATCGCGGCCGTTGAGCTCGCGACTTCTAACAAACCTGCGTCAGTCACATCACGAACATCCATACGATCATCGGCGCCGTAGATAATTTTATTTCCCGCTAAAGCTTGCGCGCTAGCGACGACGAGAAGGGCGGTGATCATAGATTTCATAGACACTCCTGACGAGAGGTTAAGATGAACCGACGGCAAAGTAGCGGGGAGCTGCGAGTATGGAAACAACGGTCAGGGGGGTGTGTAATTATTCCTGAGGAATCAGGGGGCTAGACCAGGATTCGGTATGTAAGAAATGCCATGATCCAGGCGAGCGCCAAGGTATAGGCCACCATGCCGAGCGGAGCGGCCCAACCACCCGACTCCCGGCGGATCACCGCGATGGTCGAAATGCATTGAGGAGAAAAGATGAACCAGACAATGAGGGCGGCTAAAGTGGCGAGAGAGTACTCACGGCCCAGGACGGTCGTGAGCTGGGAGCTCTGGGATTCTTCATCCCCTTCCACTGCGTAGACCGTAGCCAGTGCCGCGACGAGGACTTCACGAGCGCCGAAAGCGGGAATGAGTGCAGTATTGATCCGCCAGTCAAAGCCTAGCGGAGCAAAAATCGGAGTGAAGGCGCGGCCGATGACGGCAGCATAAGAATCTTCGATGTTACCGGCACTGCCATCGGGATGGCGCGGGAATGATACCAAAACCCAGATCACCAGCGAGAGAGTGAGAATCACCTTGCCCGCTTTACTCACAAAGAGATTGGCTTTGTTCAAGAGCGTGCGGAAGAGATGGCGAATTTTAGGCCAGCGATACGGTGGCAACTCCATCAAAAGCATGGAAGGTGCATCGTGCGGCATGATCTTTCGTAAGACGGCCGCCACAAGAATCGCGCTCAACATCGGGAAGATGTAGAGGGCCATCATCGCCACACCTTGCATGGAGAATGGACCCACACTTGCGGTAGCGGGAATCAAGGCGGCGATGAGCAGTGTGAATACCGGCAGGCGAGCCGAACAAGTGGTGAGAGGAATCACCAGCATCGCCACTAGGCGCTCGCGACGGTCTTCCAAGATGCGTGTGGCGAGCACTCCAGGAATCGCGCAGGCATGACTTGAAAGCAACGGCACCATGGCCTTACCAGGCAGCCCGAGCTTACGCATAAATCCATCCATCAAAAAAGCGGCGCGGCCGAGATAGCCGACATCTTCTAGGAACTGGATGAAGAGAAACATCAAGAGGATTTGGGGAAGAAAAACCACCACTCCGCCGACGCCGCCGATGATGCCATCGACGATGAGACTTTGCAGAATCGGATGCGGGATGAAACCTCCGACGAATGTTCCGAGAGCGCCCACCCCCATCTCAATGAGGTCCTGCGCAGGGCCCGCCCAACTAAAAAGAGCTTGGAACATGAAAAATAAGAGTGTGAAGAGAACGACGAAGCCACCGACAGGATGCAGGGCCCAGCGATCCAGATGCTGAGTCATTGTATCCGGGCGCAGAGGTTTTTTCACAATCTCATGCAACCACAAATCGATGGTATGAAACTTTTCCGAAACATAAGCGGGAGCTTTGATCTTGCGTTGGAAGTCGGTGGGTAAAACTACGGACACTTGGCTTTTTGAAAGTTCATTCAGGACTTCGGCCTTCAACGCTTCGATTCCCTGTCCTGTCACAGCAGAAACCGGCAACACGCGACAGCCAGTTAAACTTTCAAAGCGCTGCAGATCAATTTCTTGACCGCGCTTGTGAGATTGATCCATCTGCGTGAGAGCAATGATCGGACGATGACCGAGTTCATGCATCTGCAAAAGAAGATAGAGTGATTTTTGTAAGTGAGTCGCATCCAATACGAGAATGATGGGCCCAGCGGCATTGGCCTTTCCTGTCAGCCAATCACGCGCCACTTTCTCGTCAAGCGTCGCTACGTCCAATGAGTACAGGCCCGGAAGATCAACGAGCTCGCACTGTTTACCTTCCGGTAGAGACATGCGCGCCATTTTCTTTTCTACAGTGACGCCTGGAAAATTTGCGACTTTTTGAAAACTCCCCGTCAGGGCATTGAAGAGGGCGGTTTTTCCAACGTTGGGCATTCCTACTAAAGCAACATTCATGAGTGGATCTCTTCAATGTTGATGAGCAGTGCTTCGTGGCGAGACAGGGCCACATTGATACCACGGATACGAACGAGGTAAGGATTTCTGATCAACGGAGCGACCGCTTCGCACACAAACTTCATTCCGGGCACAAAACCGAGCTGACGCAGACGCGTCGCCATCACCGATTCTTCAGTCACAGTGAGGGCCAAAATCCGGTAAGAACGGACGGGTGTTACGTCGGCGAGGGTCATGGCGTTTGGTATACCAAACAGTTCCGTCAAAAGCAACGACCCGGTGTTGGAATCTTAACCTGGCCGAAGCCACTTCTACCGAGATATCAACTTGCAAACACTCACTTAGGGAGGTCTTTATGATGCGTTCCATGCTGCTGCTTTTGGTGTTGCTCACCGGCTGTGCTGCCCCAGTCTACCAACCTGAGAAGACCTACCATCTCACCCTTCTCCATACCAATGATCACCACGGACATTGCTGGACCAACAGTGATGGCGAGTGGGGCCTGGCGGCCCGTGCCACTCTCATCGCTCAACTCCGTTCACAGGCAGAAGCTCAAGACACTTCTGTGCTTTTGCTCGATGCGGGTGACGTGAACACCGGTGTTCCTCAATCTGACATGCTGGATGCTGAGCCTGACTTTAAAGGCATGAATCGCATCGGCTACGACGCTATGGCGGTGGGTAACCACGAATTTGATAACGACCTCACGACCATTCGCAAACAGGAAAACTGGGTCGACTTCCCTTTCCTTTCTGCCAACATCTATAAAGACAACAAGCGTTTGTTCAAACCGTACATCATCAAAAATGTGAACGGTCTCAAAGTGGCGATTCTCGGTCTGACAACAAAAGACACTCCCTTTAAATCAAAAATGGAAGGCCACACGAACACCGAGTTCCGCGATCCGATCGCGGAAGCCGCTTTGCTTGTTCCTGAATTGCGCAAGAAAGCACAGATTGTGATTGCCCTGACCCACATGGGCCACTACCCAGACGAGAAGCATGGCCTTGATGCTCCCGGCGACGTCACTCTCGCACGCCAAGTTCCTGGCATCGATCTTATCATCGGCGGTCACACGCAATTGCCACTTTTCAAGCCTGACATCCAAAATGGTGCCATCATCGTCCAGGCCTATGAATGGGGCAAATACGTCGGTAAAGTTGATCTCAGCATCTCGAATGGTAAGGTGAGTCTGAAGCACTACGAACTCATTCCAGTGAATCATAAAGACCAAAAAGAAAAAATCGCGGAAGACCAAACGATGAAAGGCTTCCTCAAAGCTTTCAAAGACGTGGGCGACAAAACATTGCTCGTGAAAGTTGGTTCAACGCAAGCTCGCCTAGAAGGTGACCGCGCCGTTGTTCGTAGCCAAGAAACGAATTTAGGGAATCTTGTTACAGAGGCCTACCGTGTGAAGTTCAACGCCGATCTTGGCCTGGCGAATTCCGGCGGCATCCGTGACAGCATGAAAGCTGGGGACATCACCTACGAAACGGTTCTCACTGTGCTGCCTTTTGGTAACGATATCGTGACGGTTAAGATTGGTGGCAAAGACCTCAAGAATTACCTCACTCGTGTTTTGAGTGAACTCACTCCAGGCAGCGGCAGCTATCCTCAGATCTCCGGTCTTGAAGCTGAGTTCAACGCCAAGACTAAGCAGTTTAAGAAGTTAGCGGTTGCTAACAAACCGCTCGATCCCAAACGCACCTACACCCTTGCCCTCCCAAGCTTCGTTGCGAAAGGCGGCGACAAGTGGCCTGATCTGAGCGCCTACGGTCTCCAAAGCTATGGTTTTACAGATGCGGATGTCTTCAAAGAATATCTGACTAAAAACGGTGAAGTGAAGGCCAATGCCTTTGGTCCGTTCGGTAAAGTCAAAGTTAAATACTGAGCTAGAACCTCAAGAGCTGGACGAAACTAGCTCTTGAGGTGACCATTAAAGAAACCAAGGAAGGTTTCTATGAAAGGCCAATGGATCGGTCTGCTCTTGTTGAGCTCGCTCGCCCATGCGCAAGTCTGGCTCCCGGAAGAAGAGACTCCCTCTGACATCATTCATCATTCCGCTATCACCATTGGCTACAGCGAACAGCATGAAGTCCCTCAGTGGGTCGCCTACGTTTTGAGGAAAGAGCACCTCCGAGACTGCTTTGATCGCAATGATAAATTTCGTGAAGACCCCCTCGTTCGTACCGGCAGTGCTCACCCTACAGACTATCGTTCTTCAGGTTATGACCGCGGGCACATTGCACCTGCTGGTGATATGAAGTGGTCTAAAGAGGCGATGGAAGAGTCTTTCTACATGAGCAACATCACCCCACAATCTCCAGGAATGAATCGCGGCCGGTGGGCCAGCCTCGAAATGCTTGCGCGGGCCTGGGCGAAAGAGGGCGATGAAACGATCATCATCTCCGGTCCGGTTTTGCATGAAAGCCTGCCGAAGATTGGCAGCACAGGAATTTCAATTCCTAACGACCATTTCAAAGTCCTCTTGCGCTCCAAAAACAATCAACTCAGTGCTATCGCTTTTTTGATGACTCAAAATCCGACGGCCAGTGGATTAGAGTCTTATGCTCTGCCTGTCCGTACAGTCGAAGAAATGACGGGATTAAATTTCTTTTCACACCTCTCAAGGAGTGAGCAGGAAAGAATCGAGAAGAGTATTTCGTGGGCCGAGTGGGATTTTAAAGCGAAGTTTAGCTACTACCCATGCTCAAGATAGCTGTAACTCGGCTACGAAGGTTGTGTCTTTAGCCGATTCATCAAGATAGAGTTTGCCGCGGTGGTTCTCGAGAATCTTGCGGGAGATGCTGAGGCCAAGTCCTGTTCCTTTACCGATGTCTTTTGTGGTGTAGAAAGGTTGAAAAATCTTTTCGCGAATATCGGCAGCAACACCGGCACCCGAATCGACCACATTAATGCGAACTTTACCGGGGCCAACAGTGACAAACAAGCGGACCCAGTTTGCAGGCATCTTTTCCACGGCATGGAAAGCATTGGTCAACAAGTTCAAAAGTACCTGCGTTATCTCTCCGGGCCGGCATTGAATTTTCACCTCGAGAGAGAGCTTCGAGACTTCCAGTCGTATTCCGTTGTCATGAAATTTCTCTCTCACGACGTCAAGCACATCATCCATCAACGCATTGACACCATAACTGACCATTTCATCTTGCGAAGAATCACGCGAGACACGCTTCATAGATTGAACAGTGCGAGAGATGCGTTGAATAGTGCTGGATGATTTTTCTAAGTACTGACTGAACATTGCGAGATCAACCTGTCCGCGTGAGATATTCTTTTGCATGAGATCAACGAAGCCCTTCAGGATGCTCAAGGGATTGTTAATTTCGTGAGCGATACCTCCGGCCATTTCACCCAAAGCCGTCAGCTTAGCCGTTTGTCTCAACTTAGCCTCACTCTCTTTCCTGTATGTGATGTCCTCACAGGTAATTACAACCCCGCCCATTTCTCCTTGAAGATTGTGCCAAGGCACTAACTGCCACGAGATCCAAATGTGGGTTCCAGGGGAGACTTCTATGTATTCTTCTTCAAGTCCAAGCCGTTCACCCGTTTGGCTCTTAAGAATGCGTTCTTTCCAGTCTAAATTATAATGCTCATGGGCATCCCAAACTTGAACACCAAAAGGATCGGCAACGATAAATGAATAGTTCTGAAGCCAGGCATCGGACATGGCCATGTAACGTGATTCACGGTCGATCATGGCAATTGGGTGAGGTAAAGCGGTTAGCAAAGCCTTCAGTTGCGCTTCACCCATGCGTAGATTTTCTTGCTCAAGCAACGTTGCTAATTGGCGACGTTTATCCGCTTCGAAGATACGAGCGAGAAAGTCAGCGGCGATCATGACAAAGAATTTATCCTCACTACTCCATTTCCGCGACTCCCCTCTGATCTCACAGCAAATGATTCCAACAATCTCGCCATCAAAAATGATAGGAACATCCACTAAGGAACGAATGTTCTTTGGGACGCAATAACTCTCTTTTAGTTCGGCCGTGATTGTATTTGTGAAACAATCTTCTACGGCGACAACTCGCTCGTTATTCAGAACAGAGAAGTAGTTTGGAGCGTCTACCTCTCTAAGAACGACTCCATCGCTCCACGTACCATTGAGACGTTCAAAGTTTGCTTCCGAGACAACCTGCGTTCTCTCTTCATCATAGGCCCAGTAACCAACGAAGTCGGCTTCCATGGCCTTTGCCACCTCACTCGTCAGCCTTCGTAATGCATCATACCTCTTACCGTGAGAAATCACTGTATCACGAGCGATAGCCGCTAACGCCGTTTGGTAGTGTGCAAAATCTCTCGTCTTCAATTCGTCAGACCTGCCCTTCTTAGCAGTGCATCCACCGACGGTTCTTTCCCACGGAATCGTTTGTATAATTCCATCGGATGCTCGGTGCCGCCCTTCTCAAGAATATGCTCGCGAAACAAGTTCGCTGCGTTGGGATCAAAGATCCCTTTTTCTTGGAAGAATTCAAAGGCGTCGGCATCCAAAACTTCTGCCCACTTGTAACTGTAGTAGCCGGCCGAGTACCCACCGGCGAAAATATGCGAGAAGGAACAAGAACCATTCGTCCCTGGAACAGACGGAAGAAGATTCGTCGAAGAAGTGGCCTGCGTCTCAAAAGCCACGACATCAGTCACATGGCTCGGGTCAGCAGCGTGCCAGGCCATATCGAGCTTCGCAAAGGTGAGCTGGCGCATGGTGGCCGTGCCTTCCATGAAGTTGCCGGCTTTTTTGATTTGCTTCACCAGCTCGACGGGAATTTTACTGCCGTTCTCGTAATGAACCGCAAAGAGATCGAGGCACTCTTTTTCCTGGACCCAGTTTTCCATGATCTGCGACGGCAGCTCGACGAAGTCCCAGTACACACTTGTTCCTGACAGCGAAGTGTAGCGGCACTGTGAGAGCAATCCATGAAGTGCGTGGCCAAATTCATGGTAAAGCGTCGTGACTTCATTCAAGGTCAGGAGCGACGGTTTCGTTTTCGTAGGTTTAGTGAAATTACAAACGATTCCGACGTGAGGACGGCGAACCTCCCCACGGATCAGACCTTGATCTGACAAGTTGGTCATCCAGGCTCCGCCGCGTTTAGTTTCACGGGGAAAGAAGTCCATGTAGAACAAGCCGATGAAGCCTTTCTTGGCATCGCTGACTTCAAAGATCCGTACATCTTCGTGGTATTTGGGAAGATCAAAGACTTCTTTGTACTCAAGACCATAGAGACGTTTGGTGACAGCAAACACTCCGTCCACCACTTTTTCTAACTGGAAGTAAGGACGCAGGAGTTCTTCATCGAGGCCAATTTCACGTTGCTTCAGGATTTCAGAATAGTAACCACTGTCCCATCGCTCGATCTGTTGGATCCCATCGAGTTCAAGAGCGAGAGCATTGAGACGGGCCACTTCTTTAAGGGCCTGGGGCTTTGCTTTGGTTTGCAGATCTTCCAGGAACGCATTCACTTTCGCCGGCTCGGAGGCCATGCGCTCTTCCAGAACAAAGTGCGCATGGGTTTGGTACCCTAAAAGTTGCGCACGCTCATGACGCATTTTCGTGATCAGCAGGACATTTGCTTGGTTATCAAACTCTCCTCCGAAAGATTTCGAAGAATTTGCCATAAAGATCTCTTTGCGCAGTTCACGATTCTTCGAGTAGGTGAGGACCGGAACGAGCATCGGATAATCAAGAGTGATCAGCCAGCTTCCCTTCTTCCCTTTTTTCTCCGCGGCCTCTGCGGAAGCTTCTTTGAAAGAATCGGGCAAGCCGATCAAGTCGGCTTCGTTGGTGATGTATTTTTCAAAACTGTTCGTTGCCTTGAGCACGTTCTGCGAATAGGCCAGGCCCGTTTTTGCCAGAGTCTCATCAATCTCACGTAGCCGTGTTTTTGCTGTGGCATTGAGATTGGCACCGTTACGAACAAAGCCACGATAGGTTTTTTCCAAGATCGTGCGCTCTTCCGTGGTGAGCGTTTGTGAGTCACGTTTTTCCCAGCATTCTTTCACACGAGCAAAGACCACTGGATCGAGAGTCACGTCGTTACTGAAGGTGGTGAGGCGCGAAGACATGTCTGGCGCAATTTTTTCAAGGTCTTCTGAACAATGGGCCGAGTGAAGATTATAGAAAATGCCGGAAACTTGCCCCACGGCTTCACGAAGATCATCGAGCTTCACGATGACATCCGTAAAACTTGTGCCGGTTTGTTTTTTCCATACTTCCAGATCAGCACGTGCCTGCTCGAGGGCCTTATCTAACGCCGGCAAAAAATCAGCGATTTGGATCTGATCAAAAGGAATCGCCCCGTGACGTAATGACGAGGGGTTTAAAAGTGCTTGCATGTGAAACCTCTTAGGTGAATAGACGGCGGTATTGGGAAAACGTGAACACGATAAGCACGAGCCAAAGAACCAAGGCCGTAATCATCATCCCTATAAGCATCCCGGGAGACTGGAAATAAATCAAGACGGCAGCGATGCCGGCCTTCGAAGCA
>JAUMHO010009635.1:0-11519 GCA_032360965.1 Ulva armoricana | reverse complement strand
CCAAAATTTCCACTTCAGGAAGTGGAAATTTCCCTTTCCACTTCGACCCGAAAAAGGGCCCCATGTGGCATCCCCCTAAGAAATCAGAGTCCCAGACGTCCCTATTCCCATCGTAACGCTGAGCAGAGCAATGAGATGCCGAGGTAGTGCGACCACCGCAGCCGCAGCTGCGTAGAGCTTCTACCCGGATAGCACACGGTGAGGATACTATTCTATACTATACTACTAGAAGTGTGTAGGGATTCCTGACAGCGGCACACGTGCACGCTGCTACCATCTCCGGGGGAAAAAATAGAAAAATGGATGAGGCACGCTCGCCTGGTGCCAGACACAAAATAATGGATAGCATGCCCGACCAGAGTTAGGGACATAATAAGAACAAACATTTGACAGCAGCGCTCCTCATCTGTGAGATCAAGCGAGACCATTGCTGCACGCAGCAGCTACTGGTGTATGACATCCTAAATCCCCATCAACCTGGCAGCTCCTCGAGGATCGCAGCGACCCATGTGGCACCCATCCAATCAGATTCCGGGCATGAATCGGAGCAATGAATGGCGAGGTTGCGCCGCAGTATACCCCAGCTTCAGTGCCTCCAGCCAGATGACAAGGATATGGCGAGTAAGTGTCACATTTACATTTACATTTACAAGGTAGATTGCGTCCAGTTTCCCGGAGCAGGCCGACGAGTGTGGCGGAGGTGCACCTCCATGTTCGCACCAAGGCGTGCCACATCGTGGAATGCACATCGTAGTGCGCAGCTGCCTATGATGCATGACCGGAGGTAGAGCCGGCCGATCCGGACGGATGCGGGGGCGCAGGTTAACGGCGGCAGATCCTCTAGAGGAGCGCCCCGCAGAAGCGCTGGAAAATTCTTCGCGCGGAAGAGGACGTGAGTGGCAAGCCTGAGGCAGTCAACAAGGACGCGGTGTTTGAGGATGTCGACAATGTGGCCATTGCCGTGCTAGAGGAGATCTCCTTGCCGATCGCGCCCATGGGGGTATGCGGAGTACACAGCAGCCTTGATGGACTGGTGCATGGCAGGGCTGGTGGTGGAGGTAATGAAAGCGACGGGGTGAGCTCCCTCTTTAACATACCGGGATCCTGCCATCACTCCTGTGGCCACATGATGGTCACGTTGTACGCGCTCAATAGTTACAAAAGAGTACAAGGGCAAACCCACAAAGTGGACCAAGTCACGGAATCAGACAACAGCAGGGTAGGCTCATTGCTAGCCACTTTCACCCACACACAGAAGCTGCCCACTCAGTCTGTTCTCGGGAGGATCAAATCGGTTAGTGACAGAGTGTGAACGTTACACACCGTGGGTTCCATGCTAATGTGAACACTTGAAGACCTAGCACCACATACTATCCCCTTCAGTCCAAAAATCCAAGCTAGAGTGGCAGTGTTACACGAGTGGCGTGATAGACCGTCGACACTTCAATGTCTCCGGAATATATGGGATTCCAGCAGTGGTGGTTCACAGACCAACATGCCGGTAAACTGACTGCCACATTATTCCAGATCTTCTGGCTGTCCGCGTCTTCCGGAATCCACACGACTCAAAACATTCCGTTCGACGCTGGACCATGTGCACATGCGTATACGTCATCGGTTGGCTGACATCTGTAACAGCAACATCCACGTAGCTACAAAAGAGTACAAGGGCAAACCCACAAAGTGGACCAAGTCATGGAATCAGACAACAGCAGCACAGGCTCTTCACTAGCCAGCAACATCCACGTGCATTTTCTCACCTCGTTTTTGAATATTCACATGGTGATCATACATGCATGGTGGCCTCGCGGATGTACCTGCGTCCCACCTCCGCAGCGGGCGCGTTTCCACAACCAGCAACCGTAACCAGAACTAGACCTGGTGGACCTGGATCGGCGTTTGACCAAGATGGATGCCCAGGAGAAGGCTTGTCAGGTCGGAAGGTCGGTGATCAATCTGTAGTGCTAGTCAAGATGCGTGATACTTGTGCTTCGACGGATTCATATTCTGGGCCAACACACCCCCAAGATTGCAGGCCCTCCTTTTGAGCTGCGACGTGTTGATCAGTCACCACTGAATCCCGAGTATTGCTGACCACAGCGGCAGGGCATGCGATGTGATATAGGCCTGGGGCGCCCGGCTTGCATGTCGGCATCTGTTGGAAGTTACCGCTGGTGCCCATGTGCGTGCCAGTCACTGTAACAGGATCTTATGAGTTACTCTTATATACTCTTCTGGCTGACTGGCTGCGTGTCGATCGCCTCAGCCTCCGCGGTACCGGTCCGACCGTGGCGCCTCACATGGCCACCGGCAGCCTCCATTTCTCCCGATCTCGAAGTGCCGGCCAGGACGACAACATCACAAGAAGAGATAAAGATACATGTTGAAAAAGAGCAGGTGTTGCCCGTGTGTTCTGGTCTGGCCCTGCACGAGTCGCGCACCAGCGCTAGCGAGCTCTACATCTGGATTCTCACCACTCGCCAAGCACTGACAGCATATGGTCGCATGTTACGGGGGAGTGTTCTTGTCGTCTATTGTTATTGACTACGGCTGAAACGCGGCCACCGTTTAAGCGCCACATCATGTGATCGTCAGCGCTGCAGACGTCGACGTCGTCGCTTCAGCACTATTCACGCGTGCATGCTTTGGCAACTACGTCAACACACTACGCTCGGGACGAACCTCGGCAACCAGCTTGCCCTGGGTGTGCTTGCACGGGTTGCTTGCTATGGATGGATCCGTTCGTACCGCGATGAACCAGCTAGCGGGAGTGCCCTTAAGCTTGCATCATCCACTGGTCTTGACAGCCTTCATCGTGATCTGTGACAGCCGTTTCACAGTGGCACAGGTCAAGCCTGTTTAATGTGGTCCTTGTGGCGCCAGATCCCAGAATTCATGTACCTCGAATCTGTGTGGTCGTGAATAACCTGCAGCCGCAGGCACGCCCAGCTGGGTGTGTCAAGGAACGTCAGTTGGGAAATCTGAGCTTGACGTAAGCCCCCCGGGGTAGTCTCCGAAAGCTCTTCTAAACTGCGCAACGGCAGAGCGCCCGTTGCAACAGCTTTGGCACAGCCCTGATCATGCCATGCTGTAGGACGAAAACTCTTTTTTAAAGAGTGCACGGCTACATGCTTCTACCGGCACTGTGTGTGTCCGTCACAACACTCTTCTATGCAGATCTCGGGCCGTGTGGGCCGTGTGGGAGCAGTCGGGGGGCTGACGCCGGGGGAGTCATCGGGGGGCCGGCGGCTACGGCAGGCGGAGCCGAACATCACGGTCGTCACGACGGGCCAGGAGCTGATCGATGCCGTTGTGGCCGGGGCGCAGCACATCCGCATCGAACAGCACCTCGATCTGACGCTGGCGAGTCTTGATGGCCAGGTGCACCCAATCAGCGACACCGACTCTGAGGTCGGCTGTAACTGTTATCGCTACGCGGCCTACATCGACGCGAACCGCACACAGACTGTCATGGTGCGCCTCGGCCTCTGATGTCACCTCACTCGCAAACCACAAGACATCTATGTGTCAAGGAGCAGTACAGGGACCAGCTTAAGAATTCTTGAAACGGGCCAGGCGTAGGTGACCAACAGATTGTGTACGAAGAAAACTGGGCGACTGCAGTGCTGCTAGCCGCCAGGCTGTGAGTCACTGGTACCACGAGGTACTGCCAGCTCGCAACCACTGAGCCGCGCAAAGTGCGGCTGTGCACCGAACCCATACATACCAAATTCAGATACTGCTGGTCAAGTTGTTTTATCATGCATGCCGTGTGAGCACAGCTGAATCCTGCTGCGGACCTGGGGCTGGGAGCCTCCTGAGGGCTGCAGGAGCACGTGGGCAGTGCCAGCTGTACGATGAATATACGAATGTCTTGCCCCAAAATCGTATAACGGCACAGCCCTACCAGTGAGGCAACGCGGAGCCCATGTGGCATCCCCCTAGCGATTGCCGTTGTGCATGGGTTTGGCACGAGCGCCGGATTTTTGTTTGTCTTGGTTTCGCCCGTCAATGCATGTGTGATGCCATCCGGCCCCTGTGCTGGCCGCGGCCCGTCAAGCCGAGAGCAATCAGCTGGCCACACGCCCAGCATGATGCCAGCAAGGCTCTCTTTGGTTTGTACTGCGGGTGCGTGTGGTGCAGGGGGCGTGCACGGGGCCGGTGCCGCTCGAGGTGCAGGCGGCAATCGCCAACACCACCGCTCCGCTGGAGCCGCTGGCTCCAAACCAGTGCCTCCTGCTCGTGGACCGGGGTGGGTTCCAGGTCCTCGGCGACGGCAACGTCTGGCTTGATAATCTGTACATCCGCAAGGCTTCCTACATCTCCGAGCTGGAGGCTTTTTCCCTCATCACTACCGGGCAGTGGGATGTGCCGTACCGGGAGACGGTGTCCACAAGTGCCGAATCACAGCTGTTTGCTCTCACCGGGCCGCCCCGTGTCTTCCTGACCGGAGTACAGCTGCAAGGAGACGATGTGTTTCTGGTTGAAGGCACGTCTCGTGTGGAGGTGGTACACGCGACCCTCGGGATTGCCGTGAATGCACCCACATATGTATTAGGTGTGCATCTCATGCTATCCCTCCTTCTGCACACGTGCATGCTGCACGCTGGCTTATGTGATGAGTCTGGTACTGCACCTGCCTTCAGGCGTACATGTGCAGGGGTAGCCGCTCCGTTTGTCTGGGCTGCCAAGATATGCGGTCCTTGTACCATATTTAAATGCATGTGCGCATATCGTTGGCTGCCAGTGCAGATGCAACTAGCTCTGGCCCCAGAACTTGCGGACCCGTTCAGGTCTAGGAGCCCTGTGCTGACGTACGTGTGCTATGCCGCATGGTGCAAGTGTGAGCGTGCTCATGCATGTAACACAAACCTGACAGCCAGACCACCAGAGCTGCAACCTTATGCGCACTGACAGTGCAGGATGCTCCATCATGCACACCGGAGGGACCCAAGCGGCAGTATGGGTTTCTGAATCTTCGATTCACATCGTAAACAGCACGATCGCAGACAACACTCGGCTCGATGGCACAGAATCCGCGATGTTGATCGTGGTAGGGGGAGGCCTGTGGCTTGAGGGCACAGATGTCAAGCGTAACAGCGCGGCTATCCAGATGCGCACGCAAAACAACAGCACTGGCGTGATCGTAGCAGACACGCCGACGGAATACATCACCCAGATCCCTGACGGCACCGCTGAGAGCGCAGAGCAGCCCTTGGTTCACACAGAGGCGGCCCGTGTGCCGCCGTCAGAGTACGAGTTCTTGACTGGCAGCGAACAGTGGTTTCTCTCTACGATGGGGGTATGCATCTTCTGCGGCTGTTGCTTAGACGTACCTGATTCCGCCAGTAGTGGCCTCCTGAGAGCCAGCCTGATCAGCACATGCATGTCTTTTGTGTCTACCGTTGACACCTCTTGCCGGCACATACTGGAATTCAGTAGCATCATGTGGCAATGGGGCCGTTGTGGAAGTGTGCCGCCGGTAAATCCTGATTCATGCGGCAGATTTGCAGCGGTTCCAGTCCTGTTGCTGCCGATCAACTGGTCAACTTACCTGTGGTAAAACAGCTGCCACAGCCAGGTTTGCTCTGGCGTGCAAATGGTTACTCTGCTTCCTTGACGATCTGTGCCCGATGCTTGCTGATTGATATTCGAGCCCCGCATGTGCCCTTTTTAGGTTTCACGGTTGCGTGCAGGCGTTCCCAGGCCGGCCTGCTCCGTCCCAGGCATCCCAATCAGCGGCTGACGCCACAGTGTCCGCGGCAACAGCGGCCGACCTCGTGCGGGCGCTGCATCAGGCAGCCCGGCACATCGTCATAACACAGCACCTGGACCTGACTGGACTAACGGCCCTGGACTATGACATTGGCAGTGTTACGTTCACTGCCGGAGTTCTACGGCTTATGCCCGACGCAACGCGCTCGATCACGGTGCTTGTTCCCCTCCAGGCCACGCCCATCAGTTGAAGGCCATGGGTCTTGAGATGCAACGGCAGGACCTCATTGCAGATCCACCAATCTGAGTATACATGCATTATACATGCATGTCACGGAACAAATGGGCTTGCATATTTCCCACTGACACGAAGCTAGGAGATCTGTGTCGTTTTCGTTTCTACATTGCAGCACGGACAGCCGCAAAATTCGCATACCGAGGTCACAACTGTGCGTACGAGTGCTCACGCTAGTATTCATCGTACGTCGATCGCAAGAGCGTGTTTGACTGGCTTGCTTTCCAATCTTGCCTTCCAAGCGACAGCACACCGCAACGCGGCTCATAATCGTGGGTCACTGCCAGCGCTGATGTGGAACCACACCAACCAAAAGCCATGGACAAGAGCGGGGTCATTCATATTCACAATACTATTGATGTGCTTCCTCGCCACAAGGGTCTACCACGCAGTGTGTCTCATTTGGTGGAACCAGAGACCTCAATATATATACATATGCACAGCGCCGTTTCGTCTTCCCACCTGATGCCTGGTTTGGTGGATTCTCAGGTGCCCTTTCGCCCAGGGTAGTGGGCCTAGATGTTGTGGACGTTCGGGCTGTTCCGGACCCTGCAGGCATCATGATGCCCGTTTCTCATGACCTCATGATAGCAAGCTTGCCCCCTGGCGTTTTGAACTGCATGTAAGTGAAAGGTTTCTCGCGCACATCTCGGCCTCTCATTTCACCGATTGCGACGGAAAGTTTGGCAGTCAACTGCTGGTGATATGCTCATGCAGGGAGACTGCTCCAAAGCTCCGCCTCCGCAGATGGAGGTCAGGGGCGTTCCGCTGGTCAATCTGGGCGCCGGCCAGTGCCTCCTGGTTGCGGGGGCATCTATTTTCACCTTGGGCGCGGGCCGCCTTTGGCTCCACAACCTGTACCTGCGGCACACCGCAACAACGATCAGTGACCCCGGAGTCTGGCTTGTTGATGCGCCAACGGGGAACGTGCGGGGTCACTTGTGGATGACATCGTGCACGCTCCAAGGCCATGGGCAGTACAAGGATGGCTTTGGGGCGACAGGGCTGTTCCTCACCTCGAAAGCATACATTGAAGGTGGGTTCTAATACCCCTTCCTCCGAGTATATGGTGTCCATCAGGTTGGAGTGGTTGCTAGGGCATGATGAGAATGCTGAGGCCTGCTGTTGCTGCTACTTCGTTCTGCTCAATGCCATGGAGAGAATGTTCCAGAAGTTGGATTCCTGAGATCTCAGGAGTCGGGGATTCGTGCGCGAATGCATGTTTATGCAGGCTCTCAAATCCGGAATCTTGGGGGCGGCTTGGAGCCTGTATTTATCAATGGCACAGATGTCAGGTTCGTGAACTCATCTGTTTCAGACAACTTTGTTCAGAGCCCATACTCAGCCGTCATCGAAGGCACCCCCGGAGCCAGAGTGTGGCTTGAGAACACCAGCATGCTCGGCAACCAGGCTGTCATCCTGCTGTCCGGCCCACCTGACCCCGACCTGCCAGTCCCGATACCAGCGGAGTTCTATAGCAGCGTTTCCCACACCATACTGAGAGGTCTGGCGAAGAATCAAACACAGCCTGCTCCTGCGGACCCGTCTTCCTTCCTCTCGTCAACAAGCCCATGGTTTCTGGATGTCAGGAAGGTGCTGTGCCACAAGTACATGTCCTTGCTGGCAACATCATTTTCACAGAGTTGAACACTGTTGTAAATGCACAGATATCGATGTATCCGCTTTCGCGCTGTACCTCCTTTGAACTGCTTCTCGGAGAATACAGTGGCGATCTTCCCCATCATCCAGCGTGTGTGTGGAGGAGCGGTAACACTGTATTAGCATCGGTCGCAGTTAGACCAGGACATGTCAGACCCCAAGCACGTGCCGTCGTCCTCACAGGCTGCAGCTGAGTAAGCGCAGGCCGCCAGTGCAGGCCCTCCCTCCAGTTCAGGTGCAGTCTCAAGCACAGTCGGAAGCCGCGGTGGCAGTCCCTGTGGAGGTGGTGACGGCAGAGGAGCTCATGTCAGCAGTGGCACGAGGGAAACGCCACATTCGGCTGGCTGCCCATGTCGACCTCCGCAGGCAGCCAGTGCCATGGCCCGGCACGCGACAAAACCTAGGGTTTGTACCATGGACGACCCGTTCCATCACTGTGCGGCCCTCTCATGTGGCTGCTGAACTTGCATGCGCAAAAGCTGAATGCAGAGGTGCCAGTTCCCAACACACGTGTGTTTCTCGCGCATCGCGCAGATTCAACATTCGCAATTTCGCGTTCCTCACTCCATGCATCCAGTGCGTTTCACATGCATTCGTCCCATGTCCTTTCAGCGTCACCAATTCCACCAGATCTTCCCAACCTCACCGACGGCCGATGACAGATCAAGACACCCCCACTGCCATGATCCATCACACGCTGCCTGTTCCATAGATACACGGACCCCTCCACACCTCCCCTTGCCGACGCACTGCGGGCCTGACAGGCCAGCAGTCCCTGCCTGCCAAGCCACATGCATCTGCCGGAGCCAGTGCCGCAGGGATCTTGCCAAGCCACATGCATATGCCGGAGCCTGTGCTGCAGGGAGCCTGTGACGCTGCGCCGCCTACCACGCTGCTGCCTGCAGTGGATGCAGATGCATGGCAAATCGGGCAGTGCGTCATTGTCGTAGACTACTATCTCCTCCAGGTCATGCACTCCGCCCTCTGGCTGGACAATCTCTTCATCTCGCTGCAGCGCACTGGGCGAACAGGGGTTATATCTGCAGCTGCATTGATAACAGCAGGTGACAACAATTCAACGTCCACCGACACAAACGCCGCCTCTGGATCGCTGTGGCTCACCCGATCTGTGGTTTCTGGCGATACTGTTTATGGCGCCTCCTCAGACGCACGTAATCCGGTGACGGCAGTCCATGTCTGCCTCGGTAGCTTTCTGGCGCTGTACGGTGCGTCACACTTTGATGAGTCCCCTGTCGAGTGCCCAAATCTTGTAAACGCATGATCTTCTGTGCATGCACGCAAACATGGCCCTCCACACCTTGCTCTCCCCTTTGAGACATCTCATGGCTCAGCACCCGTGTGCAGGGGTACGGCTGCAGCAGACAGGAGGGCCTCCTACCGTCGCCGTGTACGCTGCCGGCAGGCTAGTTATGGACAAGTGCAATTTTGTTCGAAACTATGCTGGGGAAGACGGATCTGGCGCACTGGTCTACGTTCTCGGGGAAAGGGCAGCTGTCATGCTGTCTCGCATCACATTCAGGAACAATACCGGCATTCATGTCTTACAAGCCAATGCTGGAGGGGCCATATACAGCACACAGCCGGGTTTGGAGTACTACAATCATGAAAGCTTTAGCACCGATTTGTTGCCCGTTCCACCGGCTGAGCCGTCACAGGCAGCCTTGTTCCGAGACTTCTCCGATCCGTGGTTCCATGCCACAGTGGAGGTGCGACACATCCGGGGCACTCTGGTTCAACGATTGCACCCCCGCTTTGCTGTCCACAATCATTGCTCCCGGAACTTAGCATAGGCATGTCCACCCGCGGGGCCTCATGTTAGGATGTCGAGCGTGCGCACCTCGTGGGCGCAACCCAAGGCGTTATTGCACTGCATCTCGAGTTCACACTTACCGATTCTAGATAGTGGTCAGCTGCATCGTTTTCATGTAACACTGCCACATGGATGCTCGTAGACGCTGCTGCAAATTTGCACAAGCGCACGTGCAGCCTGGACTGTGGTGGCTGCGGCATGCAGGAAGCTGGGTACAACCTGCAGACGCTGCTTCCGGACGTCGCGACCATGCCTGCCTCAGGCCAGGTTCCCCCTGCTGCGGCGCCCCTGGAAGCCCCATCCCCAGCTACTGTTGGTGCCCCTGCGCCAACGCTTTCTACATCAGTTGATTATGATGACAACGGACTACCACCGTTGGAGCCGGACGTCACTCAGGCTGCCGAACCCATCGTTGCAGGTCAGCCGCTACCTGCGCCGCTGCCTATCGACGGTGACGTTGTCCGCAGTGTGGATCCCGCCGAAGCGCCAGGAGTGACAGTGGCGTGCGATTCTTCTTGCGCATGCGCTGGCCTGGGTTGCGCAGACAGTGTCACACCTCTTGCAGCCGCCCCGGCTCCAGGAACGGTCGACTTTACTCGCGGCGGCCCTGATGACGATCGGTTAGGCCCTTGCAGGAACCAAACCAGTGCAGGCTCCACCGATCAGAGCGGGGCCAGCAACAGTGCCGGAATGATCGCAGGGGTCACAGTCACCGTTGTTCTGGTGCTGTGCCTTGCAGCTGCTGCTGCTGCGTTTGTGATTGCTCGGCGCAGGCGTCAGAAACGCGCCAAATTTAAAGGTGGCGGCGCATGCACCCCTGCCCCTGCGGCTGGCCATGGGGCGTCAGGTGTAGGCGCCGGCAAACCGGCTGTATTCAATCAGCAGATCAGCGGCACAAACGTGGTGCCGTCCCAACCGCCCATGCATGCCCCTGCAACAGTGACTATTCCGCCAAGCTACATGCACATGTGGCGAGGTGGACAGCCGTCGCACGTTCTTGGCGAATACGAGAATCCACCGCCACCGCCGCCGCCACCTCTGCCGCTTCACCACAGCAAGCCTGCCTCACATATCCCGCACGACCAGATCTCCCTACCAGCGCCTCCAGTCGGGACAGGGTTCACTACGACTGCGGCGTCAGCAAACGCCCACAGCCTGGCGACGTCATCGGCGGGGAACGGCAGCATGCATACATCGCGCAGCGGCGGAGCACACGGCGCAGCGCCCAGCATCGCGGCCAGCAAGCGGCGGCTGCAGCGTGAGCTGGTGGTAATGTGTGACAGCGAGGAGCTGTTCATGGGGGCGTACCGCGTGCTGTCGCCGCAGGAGCAGCGCGAGGGGGGCCAGGGCGTCGTGCAGTTCATGCGGTGGGCGCGCACGGAAGAGCCAGTGGCAGTCAAGTTTTATCTCTCCCAGGCGACGTTCGAGGAGGAGATGCAGCTGTATGCAGAGGTCAGCCTGCGCAGCATGATGCCTGTGATGCGGGAGGCGATGCGGGAGGGGGAAGTGAGGAACCGCAGCGGCTTTGCGTTCCCCGCGTTTGTCGTGCTGGAGCGCGGAGAGAGCCTGCAGGACTGGCGGAGGAATGTTCTGCCACAGACGGCCACCGTGGTGGATGTGCGCCCTTCAAGGCCTTCCGCTTGCTTGCTTGCTGAGCGACCGTGATTCTGTGATCTCTGATCGCACAGCGCCGTCAGAAATTATAGCCAGCAGGTCCTGCGTGCTGTCACAGAATTTCCATACTCCCAGTTCCACTGGGTTGTTTTGAAACGATGTCACCAAATTTTGCGGGTTTGACGTGATTTGCATGCCTGTGGGAATACTGGATCCTTGCCAGCCACACCAACAGTGATCCTCGCACATAGCTCCTGTTGGGCAGACAGCAGAGTTGGGCCCAAGTACCGGATGCATGCAGGCCCTGACGCACATCGCTCAGAAGCTTGAGCAGCTGCATGACAGTGGCTGGGTTCACCGGGACATCAAGCCGGGCAACATCCTGCGCCTCCCCAAAGTGCACGC
>JAUMHO010009624.1:0-11530 GCA_032360965.1 Ulva armoricana | reverse complement strand
AAACCTTTCAAAAGGAAGATACACACCCCGGAAGACATATTCCAACATGCTGCAACATCATTCGCTCCCTGTCCATGATTCTAGCCATGTTACCCAGGTAGCTGGTACACATGTAGGCCTGTTACCCAGGCACATGGGTACTCCCCCCGTCGTCCCTGTGCTCTTTGCGATTTTGCCCAAGAAACAGGCCGGATTTCGGCGCGAGGCCCTGTTTTGCCCAAAAATGAAAAACGAACACCATAGTGATGTCAAATACATCGAAACATGTCTAACACTACAAAAATGGTGAGAACAGTTTCGATGTACATCTGCGGTAGATTTATGTCGCTTGTGGATGTACATCTGGCGAACAATTTACGGCGTTCGGGGACAGAATGATGTACATCGCGCGCTGGCACAACTACCGCAGATGATGTTTCGATGTACATCAAATGTTCTCGCAGAGACGTTTGTGGCCTTGATGTACCTCGAAACTAGGTGATGTACATCCAAAGGTGACGCACAGCACGCTTTATGATGTACAGCAAATGGTCAGCTGATGTAGAAGAGCTAATAACCACATACAGCAATTGTACGTTCAGGACAAATGTTGTACATCTGAGTCGCCAGATTACGTTTAGGCAGCACGATGTACATTGCCATACTTCCCACACGGGCATGGTTGATGTACAGCAAAAGTTCAGCTGATGTAGAAGAGCTAATAACCACATACAGCAATTGTACGTTCAGGACAAATGTTGTACATCAAATGTGATTACAAATACCTGACAGATGTACATCTAGCAATCATATAATTTTCAAACATGCATCAACAACTCAATCAACTAACCTCCAGCCTATGCCAGCAGCGCTAGCCACGACAACACTACTAGTACAACCAACACAAGCCCGCAAAGCCAGTCCTCCAACTCACCCACATAGGCATGCAGCTACGTTACGTTCCAGCTCCAGGCCTGACAGCTCTGCTCCCTCCTCCAGTCATGCTTTCTGCACAGACCAAGTCACGAATCAATTCAGTGAACATGCACCAAGGGACATTGACATGTGCACAGTTGTCCCATGTCATGGCAGATCACAGACACTGCTACGAACCATGCACAGAATGAAGAGTCTACAGCAGCATGGCAACAAAATACACACCAAGAAAGTTGTTGATACTCTGCATCACCATGGATCTGAGTGTCCTTGCCTTCATTGTTTCTCTGCCTGCATTCACAACCGCATCAGATGAAAGTTGCACGAAATAGCCATACAGCAGCTGCCGCAAGCTCTCATGCACATATATGCCAGTTCCAATAAAAATCAGCATGGGCTAATCCAGCAAGTGGGCAATGCACTGTGAGACGAGAGCACACCTTCTCATCAAGCCAGTAACCTGTTGATTTCCCATTCTCCATTGTGACATCTCCATGGCTGATCAAACAAGATCATGGTACTCGCCAGAATCGATGGGAAGAGCCTGAAGGATGGTGCTAGCCCACATACTACAACCTGCACATATCACACATGAAACGACCTTGCGACGGCCTCCTCTGACAGACTTGCCTCAGATAATAAAATTCAAAACTTTGGTCACCGCCTTGTACAGCAGCAAGCTGTTAAGCAGAAGGTGTGGCATACCAGGTCAAAAAGGCAAAGCATAGCTACTAGTAACCTGGAACGGCGTCGCCCCAAGTATGTTGAAAAACTTCTTTTGATTGCAAGGAAAAACCGCTTGATATGACTCCGGACAAGCAGGCAAGGCCTGCACAGCGGGGAAACCATGTCGATCGTCACGATTCCTATATGGGCACAGATGACATCGTACACACAAAGCACATCAAACCACTCGCAATCACGCACACGTATTATACGCTTCTGGAGATGCTGCTGCGGTCTTACCGTCGGCTGTTCCGCAGAGAAGGGCCGCTTCGAAAGGCCGACAGTAACGAAACAAATTCGTTTAGACCTTCGAAGGAATTCACAGCATCACGCATACAATTGAATATCCTCACCTGCTTGATATTTTTGTAGCGTTGTGCGTGATGAGTCTGTCACGACGGACAAGAGTTGCCTGAGACTTCATCAATCTGAACGTCAGTACTGACGTCCTCTCCACTGCCCAAAAGAACGGAAACCAGAACAATCCATAGAGCACGAATGTATAATTAGATCAAACAAGAAAATTTTGCGTCCATGGCGGATGGGAAATACTGCGATCTACGTTTACAGCTGGTCAAAACGCAACTAGCTCTAGGACACGGTCAGATCTACATTCACAGGAAGTATTGGATCTCAAGCATACGTGAAGAGATGTTTGAGTCACTGTATGGGAAACTCATGCCTCTATTGCTGCGACTATTTGTCCGTATCGTGGATGGTCCTACTTCGATGTTCCAACGCGCAAGCTGTGGTGAAGGGGCGTTCACTTTGAACGTTCCTGCATTTGGTGAACATTCGCATCCGCGTGCACGTGCGATGTACATCATCAGGCCGTCGTGGAAACATGGTGCAATCAGATGCATCGCACGATGTACATTGACAAGGCTGATCGGATGATGTACATCATGACGGCCTCTTTGAATGTACATCGAACGAGAGCAGCGGTCCATCTCAGGGTGTAAATTCTGCTCTCAGGGCCATGGTGTGCTTCAGGAGATGTGCTTCAGGAGACCAATGCAGTTGTTTTGATGTACCTCAAGTGCGACGAGTACATCACCGGTGATGTACATCGACATGCATCATCGGCCGATGTACATTCGGATGCAGGCCGATGTAGGTTTGCGATGTACATCAACTGCGCCTTAGCAAACATGTGTTGCACATCTACAGCCTGATGCACTTTTGGTCCCGTAAAATGTACATCTGCTGCACTCTACCATTTTTGTAGTGTAAATACTGGTCCAAACGATCGATTGGGCAAGCAGGCTTTGCGCTCTTCCGGTGAACGTGGCCAGAAGGGGAGTGCACGCCCCCCTATATCAACATTCAGCAATGCACGTCCCGGCAATCTAGGCAAGGGGGGGCTACTCTGACGTTGCTGTTTTGGTGTTGCATTGCTACCCTGTCCATCTGCATGGCTGGCGGGTGCACCGTGCACCCGTGCTGTACTGTACACGGATGCCTACGGTGTGGCACATGCACAACGACACGCCCTTGCCAGTGCCAGATTGTCCTCGTCAGGCTTGCAAAGTGTGCAGCTCAACGCCGCCCGGTCCATGCAGCCAGTTTTCCGCTGGTCACATTGACTGGCGTTGTTCGATGTAGCATTCCTCACCATTTCTGTACATCCCGATGCAACCAAATTCTGGCCATGCTTTGCAGGTAGTCGCCGGGTGTGACTGGCGTCCGTCCACACAGCTGTCTTTTTTCCACACTTGACAGACGTCACTAGCAATGTGGAGCATCATGAGGCAGGCACATTGTAGTATAGCTGCAGCTGTGTTGACTTTCCTTGCGGCATCAGCGTTTGCAGACACCTCTTCTGGCAGCCCTCCATCCGCTCCTGTGACAGCCCGAGGCGATAATTCTGACGCCGGACGCGCAACTGCTGCTAGCGATGAGATGCCTACAACAGAAGATACAGAGCCGGTTGTCACACTTGAGGCGCCACCGGCCTTTGAAGATGCCCCTGGTGGTGTGCCACATCCATCTTGTTTTCGTCTTTGTTCCAGTGCGTTGCGAACGCTTCACAGCGTACCTGACTACCTGCTAATCTTAGGTCCCTGCGTGTCGTGCCCCCCGCGGTCAGGGCAGAACACTGTGAAAATCAGTTGACTGTACTCCTTGTGGAAGTATGATCCCCATGCTGCAGCAATGTCATATCCATGTGGAAGCTGCGCTGCAGAAGAAGGCGACCTGCGGATGGTGGCCAGGTTGGACATCAACGGCTTTGCCACCGGCGCCCTTCAGATCTTCCTCGAAGGGGAGTTTGGTGCCGTGTGCAAAACAAACTTCGACGCCCCAGATGCAGATGTTGCATGCCGGCAGATGGGCTTCGTGGGCGGCACTGCCCTGCCTCTGGCGCTCAACGGGCAGGGTGGTTATGTGCAGAGTCGTGACCGACTGCCGGTGCTGGACCCTCCATGTCACACCTGTCCACAGCCTTAGACACGCCAAAGAGTCGCACCCTCGTAGACCCAGCAGACGTGCCATTACGGTACTTTCTGGGTATACAGGTGTTATGTTTGAGGAGTATGGTTACCGGCGTTGCGTTCAATGCAGGATTACGTGGCCCCGTTTGTGCTGGAGAACTTAAACTGCACAGGCACCGAGGCTCGCCTGCTGGACTGCCCGGGAGTGATGGACTCAGTTTATCTGGACCAGTATTTCTTTGTGTACTCGGTATCTGGCAGTGACAAAAATTGCGACCCTCTGCAAGGCACATATGCCTTCGTTGCCTGTGGATTGTTGGATGGCACAGGTACGAATGCGGTGCCTCATCCCCAGCATGTGGTGACTGTTGCGCATTTACTACGTATCCGTTTACATGCTGAATGTCCAATATTGTTGCTGCTCCTGTCACCCGCATGCCGTGTCCCATACATAGTCTAAGACTGGCCATGGCTGCGTGTTTCAAATAAGTTGTTGCTGCTCACTTGTACTCCTGAGCATGGTTTGGTGCACCAGGTGGCCGTGGCGCTCGTGTCCCCAGTGCCTCTTCGCATTCCACTCCATACCCCCCCCCCTGAGGCAGCACATTCTCAGGTCCTGTACGTGCTGACTCCGAATCCCTTGATGACTTTTGAGGCCGTTTCGAGGGCTAAGCTGATTTTTTCGCTTGATTCATATGCCAACACTGCGAATGTTGCAATCACTTTACAGAGTCCACACCCATGCATGCCCAGTGTTTCAACACTACCTTGACCGTGAACTCGCAGCCGTGCTTGCTTTATAGGTTCAGTCCAAGGTGACCTGAGGCTGACCCGCGGCGGCACATCTGAGGACGGGAATGCCCAGTTTGGCCGCCTTGAGGTGTTGGCCAAGGGGGGCTGGGGCACAGTGTGTGGCAGGCCCGGCCCCTCATTCGGTCCACATCCACCCCCATCGGCAGTAAGTGTCAATGCAGCAGCTGCCAACGTCGCCTGCCAGCAGCTTGGGTTTGAGGGTGGGGAGAGGACACAGCTGTCGGTGCGGGTACTGCTGTATGCGAATGCTTTATGAATTTGCCGCCATGCGTGTCTAGAGCTGCAATTGACCTGCTATAGTTCCAGAGCTGGCTTGGCCATGACTTGCAGGTGCAGCACCTATCAACTGCGCTTGAGGCTGATGACAGTTTATCTTTTCTCGTAAAGCGCAAATCCATAAATTCCAGGAGCCTAGCCTGCCGACCATGCACCCAATGATCTGTCAGCGTCACATGACTGGAGTTTGTCAGCACAATCTGTGAGTGGAGTACTACTAGTAGTTCATGCATGTCTGACGCAACGTCAGCTTCTACTAGCATCAGGATGATGTCATCAGCAACTTTCATACAGTCATGGGCACCACAGTCGCAAGGGCCACACGCAGTCTGTGCGTATCACCAGTTGTTAAGCCTGGCCGCATCATGTCAGCCACACAGGCAAGTCAAATTTTAAGCCAGCGCCGCATCATGCGATATGACTGCGCTGTCCCCGGGAGATCATGAAACTGCTCTTGCAGTACATGTTGACATTCCCATTTGTGCGACGGGGTGCAAAATTCCGTTCGCCGTTTCATTGCGCTGCGGGTTACGCAGCGCTGCGCGTTTGGTCTTCGTGTAACACCCTATTTACACAATATTTCTGGCCGCAGGTGAACGAATCTGGAAGCGAAGTGAGGCTTGTCCCCTTTGTACTTACGGAAGCTAGATGTACTGGCGATGAAGCCACGCTTGCAGAGTGCCCTGGCAGTGAACTTGGGGGCCCTATAGCTCAGTGTGGCTTCGTGGACATTGTCTACTTGATCTGCTTCTCCAGCAGGAATGTAGGTGCAATTCTTTTTGTCCGTCCCCTGCATACAGGCCTGCCACATGAGTGCAAGTAGCAAGCTCTTCTGCTGCTCAGTTCTTCAGCATGGCAAGTGGTTTACTTTATTCTGTCCAGGCAGCATAGCTGATGCTTCAGCACTGCTTTGAGGCAGATCCCTCGGCAATGCCGAAAAGTATATTAGCATGCATGGTTCACACATGATTGAATAGCACTCCATTGCAGCTCTGGAGGGCAATCTGCGCTTGGTGGAGGGCCAGGCCGGTGCGGGCTTCGCGTACGGCCGCCTTGAGATATTCATGCGAGGCCTGTGGAGCACCATCTGCGACTCTCAGAGCTTTACTCCCGACTCTGCCAAGGTGGCGTGTGGGATTCTAGGATTCGATGGCGGTGCAGCACTGGAATTCAGGTCATCGTTCCATGATGAGAATAAGGTATTCCGTCATCCACCTGAACATCTGACTGTACACTCGGGTGACTTCTGTCAATCCGTCAATCATTCAATCCCGCAACGTCACAGTTCTAAGGAACTTTGTCTCAGGGTGCACCCCAACCACTGCATATGGTCACTGCGAGTTTGCCATGCTGGTGAGCGACAGACTTCCAAGACGACACAAGTCAGGAATACAATGTATACTCCAATGGCAGTAGTTCAGTGGCGATGTGGTTTGTTGGACGGTCGCCTTGGACCACTTATGAAACGTTCAAAAAGCAGAGCATCAATACCAGGCCATCAGATTGACTTGTGTACTGCATCCTCTGCAAACTTGAGGGCCTGGTGAGCGGTCTGCGCGAAATCCGGGTGGGCTTGGTGCTGTGCATTGTGGTGACGAGTGGCACAGCCATTGTGTGGCATGACTGTGTAGGTGTGGACAGATATCTATATCTATATCCATATGACAGTACAGACTTACTAATTGACCGTTTATCCAGCCTTCGATGGGAGGCACATCGTTGACTTTACCAGTCCGATGTGCCATTCAATTTAAGTGTAACCTCTATGCATGAAGCATGTGTTAAATCGACACGGTCCATGCAGGTGCTTGTCAGCAATCTCCCCGTCGGGCTTGCCTCGGTGGACTGCAACGGAAGCGAGACATCCCTCCTGCAATGTGTGTCCAGCCAACGAATACAGGGCTGTTTTATTTTGGGCAGTGATTTCACTGATGCCACCGTCTTGGCCTGCGCAGACACCACCGGAGGTGCGCCGTGCTGCTCACCCAGGCGTTCAAACTCAAGCACAGCTTGAACCCAGCAGCCTGTCAAATACACACTTCGTTCCTTAATCTCACTTGCTCAACAGAACTTCATGGCACTCCAAAGCTCACATGTCGTGATCCGCTGCAGCATGTAATCAATATGATGCAAACTTCTGTCAGTGTAAGTACGGGTTGGCTCATGCCTGCAACCACGAGGACAGGCAGGGCAAGAACATGACTGTGTCTTTGCATGCAGACTGCTCCACCCCTCTTCCAGTCGAGGGCTCTGTCCGTCTGCGGGGCGGCTTTGGCACCCCTTGTGACCCAGTCCACACTGGCTTTGTCGAAGTGTTCCACCTCGAGGAGTGGGGCGCCATCTGCAATGGCGCTGTCCAACGCAACCGTCTTGTAGCTGACGTCATCTGCCGCCAACTAGGCTTCCCGCACGGCACTATGGTTGACCCGTCTTCGAATCCGCCTGACCCTGAAGACTACATATACCCCGACAGCGAAGATGAGGCAGAGGAGGCGCAGGAGCGATTCTGGCTGAGTGAGTTCACGTGTAGGGGCCCCGAGGACAGCCTCCTTGAGTGTGACCTCGGCCCGGGCTTTCAGACAAACAACGCGGGTTGCACTCACAGACCGTCGCGGCTGACGGTGGCCTGCCGATCGTTTGCAGTTAGCGAGGCTCTGGAGGACGTCACCACTCCCAGAGCTCGTACGACACCCCCCATGAAGCCTGCATGGCATACATGCATATGGTCCGCTTGCTAGTAGTCGTGACAATTCTCAAGCTACAGCGATGCTACCAAGGCGTGGAGAAAGCCAGCCATGGACAGCATGCCTGACTATGTCCTGCCGGTATAGGTGAGCATGATATATATGCAGAGGAAGGCGATTTGCGGCTTGTGGACCAGTACAACCTTGCCAACTGGCAGACGGGCCGCCTTGAGATCTTCTTCGAGGGCTCATGGAGCCAGGTCTGCGATGCCGACGTTGGTTTGGAAGACGCCAATGTCGCCTGCCGCCAGCTGGGCCTCGGAGCAGGAGCGGCGGGCCCAGGCCAAGGCGTGCTGTCTCGCTCAGAGCAGCTTGTCTTTCCTGAGGTGGGCGTCAGCAACGTTGGGTGCCAGGGCACAGAGGCAACCCTTCTGGAGTGTCCTGGTGATATGACCGCCGTGTCGCAATTCCAAGGCGACGGCTGCCTGGGATCTTTCCGCCAAGGCGTACGTATTGCATGTGTTGCGGCAGCTGAAGAAGGTGTGTGGAGTCTGCTTAAATACTGCATGACTAATTCGTTCCACGAATAGCGTGATAACAATTGGAGGCAAAGCATTCCATACCATGTTTTGGTATTTGTTGCTTCTTAGGATACATGGTCCCACGGTGGAAACATTCCTTGGATGGATACTAACATGCTGATCAAACGAGGTGTCTGCATTTGCAGCGTTTGCGGGAATCTATGTATTTCATCGGAGAGGCATGATTACAGGTACATCACACAACAGCGTACAGGGCCCTAATCAGACCACTTAATGACTCACCATCTGCATACACCCCCCCCCCCCGACATACTGCCGGTTCGAAACTAGTCCATGCAATCTGTACATATATACGTATATACGACTTCAAATATATATTTTTATCATCACACCAAACCCAAACGGCCACTGGCCACAGCAGCCCTACCGTTAGGGGCGGACAAGTGTAAGATGGGAGCAGAAGGGGGGCACGGCTGAATGCAGAGCGCTTCCTGGTTTGTTGCCTTGACCTTGCACCAGAACTTATTTTGCAGGGGCCGAAGGAGCTCTTCGGTTGACAGACAGGGACATTGGTGACGATCCCTCTTCTGCCACGGGAATCCTTGAGATTTTCCACGCAGGGGCATGGGGGACCATTTGCTTCACTCGATTTAATGGATTCCCTCCCGAAGCTGGGCCCCGGGTGACTCAGGTATGCTGCCGGCTAGTGTGGCTTTCCCATTTAACTCCAGTTGGGATGTCACTACAGTGGGCAAAGCCGCCAAGAATGATCCGCCACATGTGCGCAAGGCAACGTGGCAGTACTACTAGCTCTCTAGATCTGTGTTGTGCAAGACTTGACACCGTCGCCGCTAGTGCGCTGTCTAATTCTGGGAACGCATTGTGCAGACAGCAGCGGGTGTGGCATGTCGACAGCTGGGCTTCCTTGATGGCGTATTCCGGGTCATTCCGGCTGATTCAGCCACTGTCACACAGCTTCCCCCCTGGCTCAGCACCCTGCCATGCACAAAGATGGAAGACACCATCGAGGACTGCGGCGAGCTGGAGTTTGGAGACACTGGCACATGCGGCGGCCCAGCGCTGCGGCTGTTCTGCAATGATGGCGCTGGTATGTGAATCATCCTCAAACTGCATCGCGGCAACAGCCGAGTACACCATTACCGCAAGGGCTGACTTTTAGACCTGCTGAGATCAACCAACACCACTAGTATCCAAATAATATGTACCTTCGTTTAGTGTGCCCTGACCCTTTTAGTTTATATTCCAAATCCCTGATACATATGGTTAGGATAGGCTGGAGTCTGCAGATCCGATTTCCCAACTCGTTTGTGGACTGACCCTGTACATGAACAACCCAAATCACTGAAATCTCGTTGGTTTGTCATTCCTGTCATGTGAGTTCAAGTTGGTATGGTCCAGTGCAGGGTTCCTGAGGTCCGGGCACAAATGTTGAGCGCTTTCCCCATGTAAGGACATGTCCACTTTTCAGAGCTGTTGACATGATTTTCTGGTGCAGAAGCCCATAATTGATCCACCACGGATTATCAAGGGTGTGCCAACATGTGATTCGTTTTGTACAACACAAGTCTATCTACCACACATGTACGAATGTACGCATATGCCGTGTAAAAGATACCGCAATAATTGAGATGCCATCACTGGAACTCTATGAATCAATTGAAGCGAGTTACCACTGGCTCACGCTGTGTCTCAGAAAACATTCTGTTTTGTTCGTTTGCCAAAGTATTCAGTTTGCTAGCTTGATACGTACAGCTGTTTGAGTGCCCCAGGAAGGCAAAGCTGGGGTCAGATGGCGGCAGTATATGTGCATGCCTCAGGTCACAGAAGATAGTCAGGAACAAATGCTGAGTGCGATTTTCGAAAGAACTCTCCGCAGACTGTGTGCAATGTCCCCGGCATGTGCCGCCAGTGGATCATAGCGTATTGAGTCATTCAGCCCGGAGTAGCGGGGCAGTGTGCAGTCATGGTGGCAGACTATAGCAGAACGCTCAAACTACATCAAATGCGCCTGCAAATGGCCCAAGGAGCACCGGGCAAAGCATTGTGACATGGTGACCGCGTCTGCTTCCCCTGAAACTTACGCCGTGCGGGTCGCATCCATCTGTTGTTGCCGCACGTTGCCACATGTCTGCTGACACTGCAAGCACAACCCTAGACACTAGACCCTAGCAACTTAGTCGTCGACGGATTTTGTGTTGTTGCATAGCGGTACTACCGCTATAGTACGTGTACCTACACTCGGGAGCAACGGGTTACGTGTGGACTTTGAACGTTAGAACTTGTTGTTTTGATGAGCAACACCAAGTGGCAGTGATTTTGTGAAATTTCAAACTTCCCTGCAGCTGATGTGGACTCCACCGCGTAGATACACACACTTAGGTCAGCGGAAGCGTACGTTCCCCCCGAACAAACCCCTCCGCAACGCGTTTGCGGTCACTGCACGTCAACGACACTGCATCGAACGACCCCAGTTCGCATTCTTGATATCAAACACCCCCAAATACTCCCATAACATCCTTACTACCTCTTCTTAATGCTTTATGGTAGCCTGCGATGATTGTATTCTTTCTTGCACTGATTTACCACCCACGATATAGCAGGCTCGTATCCGTCAGTCTTTTTTGTCGTCAGTCATGGCCCCATGCTTGGATATCTTTCGGCGAAAGCTCAAGAAGCATTTCAAGTACCAGCTTCGCTTGAGTAGGTTTGAGCTTCTGTAAGGTGTCGCTGGGCTTTGACTTGCCCATCGTCTCGACAGTGGCACCAAGGCAGAAACAAATGCGATCATATCCACGAACCGTTCCCAACACTACAAGAACGACTGCTGGCCGCAAGGACCCCCGGATCCCTTGAAAACTCCTGGTTTGCGGGCAGGTGCCAACTCATCGCTGTACATCCGAAGATGACGCACGGCGTGCGTTTTGATGTTCAGCAAAACACCATCTGATGTATCGGGGCTAATAACTAGTTACAGCAAATGTACATCTGAGGGGTTAGATTACATTTCGGCGGCACGATGTACATCACTTACTTCTCTGATGCAAACAAATGATGTACAGCAAAACACCATCTGATGTATCGGGGCTAATAACCAGTTACAGCAAATGTACATCAATGCAGA
>JAUMHO010009613.1:0-11551 GCA_032360965.1 Ulva armoricana | reverse complement strand
CAGCGCCTGTGCCATCCACATTGACACATCTCTCTTGTTCCTGTCACCGCATGCACTCTCCGCAAGATGGTGCAGATTGTTGTATGTACTTGTGTGTGGCGTTCAGGGCAGCGGGGTTCTGTATGAGGTGCCTGGTTTGGTTTATGTGACTGTGTTGCTTGTTTTGGCTTGTACGTCTGTCCCTAGGTGAAGCCGGGTTGTTGCGTTAATCTCCGTGTAACACCATGGTTAAGCGACACTGCGTGATTGTGTGAAAAGGCCTGCGCTGAGGTGAACCTGTACAACCCAGGTCTCTGCGCCTCCTCGTCAACGCATTTAAAACAGACTCTTGGTGCTAAGGTTATTTGTGGTACCTCAGAGAGATCCGCTCGTAGGCTGCATGACCAGAGACAGTGCCACAAACGATGGCATGCGACAGCGGCAGAGCGCCTCAATCTCGCACGCTAGTTCAAACCTGCAGAAGTATTACATATTGATCATAACGCATTTCATGGCGTCAAACATTGATTTGGAGTATGCCTGCGCGCCCTAACCTTTGCTAAACGGACGCTACCCGCGCCGCTGAAGTTGCAGGTGATATCGAAATTATCACCGCAACACGCTGCATTATACGGAGCTATTTGCAAGCCACGCGCGTGGTTGGTGAACATTTTGCTTGCAAGCAGCCGTCATGCGTGCCTGCTGCATCCGGGCTGGCTGACCCTTGACCGATGTATCCATACGCTGGGGGCTCGAGATCGGTCTACGTGCCCAAAACAGGTTGCACAAGGCCGAAAGGGCGATACTGCGCACACAAAAGGCAAATTTTACCCATGTGCAGCCTCGAGTTAGTAACTGCCGTGAGGTCACGGGCAGGGGAAGTTTCTGTGAAGTCCGCACGACGGCTTGCGCCCATCAACCTGCACCGCAGTGGCTGCTGGATTGGGAACAATGCCAAGCGCAACAAGGCTGCGGGTATCAACGAGCTCCCGGGGTATGCAAGCTCTTATTACGGAGTCTCATGTCCCAGCGTAAACTCGTTATGCGACGCAGCTGGCGGGCCAGAAGATGCGCTAGCGACACTGGCCGCAGATCACATGTTCCCAACAACGCATGCATACACGGCACAAACAATTTCCATTTCCTGTGACAGTGCTGCACGTTGGTGCAGGTTTGCGATTGACTTGCGCAGCCAAGGGGAAGGTTCAATACGGGAATGACTGGTACAAGCAAACCAAGACTCCAAGGCGAACAGTTCGCGATGACATAGGTATGCCTTCTGCCCACTCAGTAGTAGCTTGTTCCAACTTGATTGCAAAGCAAGAACTATCGCCGGCCTGGCAAGACCGCAGCATGTAAACAGCATGCTGGCCTTGCTTCGTGAGAGGTCCCTGCCGTGAGGATTCTACACGACCGGAACGCATCGCTAAATGTTCATAACTGTGGTCATCGGTCGTACTGAACCTTCCAATCTCAGGTGAAGCTCCGAATCCAACACTTAGCACTGACGTTTGCAGCGCTGCGGCGGTCTGCCAACCTTGCGGCAAATAAAGGCAAAGATCGCAAGGACTTATACACGGACAACTGGGATGGCTCGGAGTACAAAGGTTCACCAGTCAACACCCTCAGCATCATCTTGGTCGTCTCTGTGCTAACACCACTTGCTGGCATCATTTTTGCGTACGCCACCTATGGAAAGCTGTGGGGTTGAGATGTTGGAGAACCCCCATGACCATTGCATATGTCTGCACAGCTTATTCTTGGCATGTAGCGAATGTGTATTTCAGATAACTGCAAGTATGGATGCTTGACAGCGGGCGCCTTGTGCAGAGGTTCATGCATCCGTGCCAGCGTAGCTGGTGAGCAAGTGAGCAAGTGCATATGGAATCAGCATTGTGATGCATAGCACGTGGCAATATTTCAAGTATTTTGTGGGGATACGTTGTTCGTAGATCCGCACATAGGTTGACGCTGTTTGTTTGGTCAGCAGCATTAAACCAGCAGCACTACTCCTCAACCACCAGCTGCCCTGCACAAGCACGCATTTGTAAGCCTGGCTATCGCATGGTGAAAATTTCCAGTGTAAAAAATTGTACATGCGCCTGTCGTGAAACAAATGTGAGCGTTCCTGCTACGCAGCAGACCTGTTGCATGAGTGAAACGGGGCGGTACTCTTCAGCAGGCGTCACCCAACGCTATGCAGATGGCCGCAAAAGGCATATGTGGCACTGCCTGCAATGGTGGGACACAGCTACAGTGTCTTCGGCGGCAGTTGTGCCACCATGGTCCACAGCACACAACCGGCAACACATAATGCAATTCAATGCTGCACACATGCTAGGAGCACTTCTGACTGATACTTGCGACTTGTCTGTTCGATTATGCTCAGGCTAGTTGCGTGGCAAGTTGCATGACTGCTACGCATATCAGGATTCCATGGTGTGTATATGGTAGAGCAGCACCATTTGTCGCTATGTGTGTGTGGTCGCGTCAAATGCCCATGGCATCATCTACTTGTGCGTGCTCAACAGCTGAAGTAGTCATCCGTGTGCCGGTTGTGCGATGCCTAAGTATATGACCGCCTTGTGGACTTTCATTCTGACCACCCTATGGAGAATCTAGATCTCCGGGTCCACATCAGACACCTCATCACAGCGTTCGCAACCGTCACGCTGCAGGCTCAGAATTCAATGCCTCTATCTTTCGCAAGCCGCCCCTGGCGCATGAGCTGTCATTGACTGCACACTTCAGGATGGAGGCGTCTGCAGAGATGTTGCCACGTTGTTCACCATGCCTCCTTGACCTTGTCATCGTGCTTGAGGGTTTTCGCACGATCCCTGATCCCTGGTCCATCGCCTGTGCCACTCCCTGTTTGCACGATCCAGTGAGTAGTTACAAGACAGACAATTGTGCAGTTGAGTTTCACGAAACCCAGCTATCTGAAACCATGTCACGTCGATAAAGACAGTTTGTGACCTGAATTCACTGCACAATGCGCGCTCTTGTCACCCCCGGACGCCTGTTGCTTGTCAGCAAGTGGCACCTTTGCCCCACCGTCAGGGTGAATGTGCACTGCCGAATGTTCCAAACGCTTCTTTGGCATTCGGTAACGCGAGGCATCGCAGTATCGGACACAGAAAGAACTGCGAAGGTCTGGGGCTATACATGGAGTCCTGGAAACAGGTGTAAGTGTGCTTGATTCTCTTTCCACACGTGCCGGTCGTGACTCATATACTGTAACCATTAGTGTGATCAGTGCAGCTCGCGTCGATGCGGGTCAATCTCCGTAAGCAAGGCTTCTCAGCCCGCTGCAATAGGTCTCGTTGCGCAGTTATCCGCTCTACTGCCGCTGCTGGCCCAGGAAACGGAACGGTCGCGACGATGGAGCCTCCCGCAGCAGCAGATGGCAAGGAGCCCGAGCAGCCCAGATATCTGATCCACGAAATTCCTCAGTCGCAGTGGCCAAACGGCATTCCTGCAGTAATGGGTGCACATCTCATGGCTTCAGGAGCCGTCGCTCCCATCAGCACGAGCACAGGGCCGGGCGAAGGCAACGTTCCACATGTGTTCCAGTACCATGCCGAGGAGACCGACACCACCGTCCTCGAGTTTGGTGACTTTGGCTCTGCTGCTCGTGGTATGGTTCAAATGGTGACCAGCGCAGCTGCTCAAGCCATTGAAGAGAAGGGTGCTTTCACGGTTGCCATCTCTGGTGGCAGCATGCTGAAGGCGCTGTCCCACTTCACCGCCGCGAAAAATGTCGATTTTTCGAAATGGTGGGTCTTTTTTGTTGATGAGCGTAACGTGGCTCACTCCTCTGATGACTCCACCTACAAGGGTGCGCAGGAGACCTTCCTCAACAGTGTGAGCATTCCCACTGACCAGGTGTTAGAAATACACGAGGGTATGTCAGCATCTGAAGCAGCCAAGAACTACGAGGGCCGCATGCTGGACGTTCCCGCTTCAGTCCTGCCACGCAATGAGCAAGGTCTTCCGGTCATCGACTGTATGCTATTGGGCACAGGCCCTGACGGACACATCGCATCCCTGTTCCCCAACAGTGCAGAGATGGGTGACAGTTCTGGTACCTGGGTGCTGCCTGTGAACAACTCGCCCAAGCCTCCCCCAGAGCGCATCACCATGTCTCTGCCTGTCATCAACGCAACGAAGCAAGCAATATTCCTGGCCACAGGCAGTGGCAAGTCAGACATTGTGTACCGCACGCTCGAGTGCCAGGCCCTTCCAGGTGCTATCCCAGCTCAAGCAGTGCGGCCTACTAATGGCACAGTCTCTTGGCTGCTCGATGTTGAAAGCTCATCCGAGCTCGAGATTTCTACATGGGACAGCAAAAAGAAATACCCCCGCAGCCAAGTCTGAGCCACTGTATCTTAAGATCCGAAAATGGTCGGGTGGGTAACTAGATTGTGATGGGCTGTCACAGAATATTCCGCTAGTGTGTAAGTGTGTAAGAGTTCAACAAATCGTTGTCATCGAGCAGTGCCAACCGATTGCTGAACACCATCTACGTGCTCTGCCAAATCTACTGTGTGGATAACGGTGTATTGATCACGTTGACGTTGCTGATACACTTTTAGCATTTTTTAATTGCGTGCCTACTAGCAATCTTGGCAGCCAGGCGATCAATTGTCATGTAGTGCATGGCGATGGTGTGCCCATGTCGGTGTCCATTGGACTATTTGAATCCATTGCAACCTGAGCTGTCGCACCGGAAGCTCAGTTCGGATTCGACGGCATGGGCAACTGTGGTGCAGGAGCTGCTCGCTGTTCTTCCACTGGCTTTGGTGGACGATCCACAGGCTCAGGAAACCGAACAGAATTGTCACCTGATAGGTCTACGGAACCAGAAAACGTGGACAGTCGAGATCGGTAATGCCAGGTCCAGACTCCTCGTCCACTCCGCAGTAAGACCGGTATGCGATTGGTAAACTGTACTGTTGAGTGCGAACCGCGGCTCGTATAATCTCACACGAGCATGCTCAAAACATACTGTTTGCGATTTGGTCCACAGGTATGTCTTGTAGGCGCTGGCACGCGTGCTTCTGTGCGCGCGTGAACCATTTCCGTAGCGTCGTTACGGATGTGCCAGATTATGGCAAACACACGCTGATCCAGAAGTTATGCCGGTGCCGTCGCATTCTGTGTCATGTTGAACAGGTCCGGATTGCAGCGAGTCATCACCTGCTGAGGCGATTCCTGTGTTGGGTACATTGTGAGGTGTACCCGCGACCGGTCGTGAATCGATTCAAACCGAGGTAACGGTAAATGCATTCCGCGGCAGAACGGCGACGCTGCTGTTGACGCGCGGCAGCGCACCCTTGCGAACAGATGAGGTGGCTTGTGAAGTGCACATAACAGGACTCAACCAGTGATTGTGCATGGAGTGTTGAGAAAGCGCACGCCCTACAAAGAGTCCAAGCGATACACCGCCCGGAGCTGTCCTGAATCAATACCACTGCATCCGGAGAAGAACACATCTTGTCACAACAGTTTACAATACTCGTTGAAAGACGTATAAAGTACTATGCCACCCCGTCGGCCTCCTCCCGGTGGATTCAGCACCTTTGCTTTCGGCAACGCTGATGAGCTGAAGAAGGTGCGTATGCCAACAAATTTGGCACAGAACGACCAAATACGTTGGATTGCAGTGTACGTGGCGTCTTTTAGCTGCGGTGCTGCAGAGACTCGTACCGAAGGACTAGTGTTAGTGTCCCGTCGCTTGACAGGAGCTTATGTTTGCAAGACTGTTCGTATGCGCGGTCAGGAAAACCTGATCAGTGTGGGAGTGAAACTGCTGATGTAAGCTTTCATCGGCAAGATCTCCAACTTTGCTCGTGTCAACTCTGGTTTTGACCTCGCTTTGCTGCAGGAGAGGCCAGGGGCCTCCATCGCGGATGGACTTCTCGGAGCCGCCAAAGGCGGTATTACACCTGCACAGGTGGAAGTGGTGCGCCGATGGCTTTCGGTAGAACCTGTTTGCGTGATGCTGCAGGCCCAAGTAATAGATGACTAATCTTTGACCCTTATGTGCATGTGATTTTGAAGAACACGATCGTGTAGTCTGAGGCAGACATGAGCGATTTGCTGAGATAGTTGGTCTCATAGCAAGCTAAACCATTGTTTACAGCTGGAACATAGTGTTACCCATTTTTGGCAGTTACAAATAGTTGCTGACTGATACCACCCAATGGGCAGGCATACTTGCTGACTATTGTACTGGTTGCAGATTCGTGAGCTGGTGGCATCAAGTGCAGACGTCAATGAACTGGTGCAGAGGGTGCGGACCTGCGTCTAGAACTTGTTCCAGACAAACTGGAGCCAAATGCACTACGTGCAGTCCTCAAATCCTTCCGGAAGTGTCTTCCAATCTTGCGATGCTTGTCCCAGTTTAGGAATCATTCTCCATCAGCTCATAGCTCTCACGATTTCTTTTGCAGATGCAAACTGAGCTCCTGGGTGGTACCAGTGGTGCAGAGACGGCCACACGTGACCTCAATGGGTCCTCACGCCCACGTGCAGCTGCTGTCCCTTCAAACAAACTGCAGGCTTCGCAAGATGCTCTGCGTGCTGCCCTTGCACATCGTGGCACTGACACCCTTGTTCGGCTCGGCAAGAAGTTCCACATCATGGATGATGATATGTCAAAGGGCCTTTCGTATGAGGAGGTGGGCTTGGACATCACTCTGTTTAGCATACATATTTTGCATTGATAGCATCTCAGGTTGCGATGCGTGGTGTGGCCTGACTGCCAGCAACACAAATCATCCGCGATGACAGTTTCTTCACATATAGTTCAAGAAGGGTCTTCGCGAGAGTGGCGTAAAGCTGGAAGAGGAGCACCTGCAAGCTCTGTTCCGCCACTTTGACACAGACTGCTCTGGATTCATCAGCTTTGATGAGTTCTTGTTTGGTATCAGGCCCGAGATGTCTGATAAGCGGAAGGCGCTGGTCCTGAATGTGTTCAAGGTGATGGACATCAACAACGACGGTGCCTTAACCGTGCAAGACGTCTCTGGCCGCTATGACTGTAGCCTCCATCCAGAGGTGCGCATGTCATGCCAACCTAAACACATCTTTGCTGCCAGGCTTGCCCCTCTGATGGCCACTAGCGTTTGACCAGTAGGCCAGTGTTCTCGGCCACGTTGGATGCTGTGTTGGTCTTCTGATTTGCGGTCGGTTATACTTGTGACCACCAATAAACGCGGCCTGTGTGCAATGTGTTCATTTGTTAACTGTGCAGGTAATTGCGGGCGCACGCACGGAGGTGGAGGTGCTTCAGGCATTCCTTGCTGGATTCGACGGCTCCATGGGCCCGAAAAGCGCAGTTGTGACACCTGAGAAGTTCTTGGCACACTACAACAATGTTTCAGCATCCGTGGACGATGATGAGTACTTTGAATTGATGATGCAGAACTGCTGGCACCTGCAGGGGAGTGATCTGCGGTGCAGGCGCCTCCTGGTCACCCATGAAGACGGCACACAGTCTGTTGAAGCGGTGGACAACGACTATGACATCTCCAAGGAAGACTTGCAGGTGCGGAATTTTCCATGGCCTCTTGTCACCATATGACTCCGTTTGTATGTTGCACATCCATCATTGAAGGCTTGACGTCCACCTTTAATCATGTCTTGAAACTTAAGTTCGACCCAGAGCTTTTACCCAACTTGTCAGTGTTACAACAAGCCTGGGTTGTGTTCTCTCCGCCTGCGATGACTCCAATTGTCGGCTGTTCCATGAAGTATTCATTTGACAGGTGCGTAATGATAACCAGGTCGGATCTCACAAGTCATGCATAATGCATCTACATCTTGACCTTTCCCCCTTATGCAGGAGATCAAAGCAAAATTGCGGGAGCAGGGCATTCCGGTCGTCAAGGTTGCTCTCTATGGCTATGTGGATTCAGATGCAGGGAACATTTTGTCATCCACCATGTCTCCGAAGAGGGGCTCCCCTGCCCCCAGCCGGAAGCAATCCACTGGTGGTGAACCTCAAGAGCCAGAGAAGGTTGCTGCTGCTTACAAACAGCGCATGTCAACTTCTAATGTGTCGTTTGCGTAAACGCCATGCATTTAAGCGTTTGGCCGACGCCGTGTGATTCATGCGAGGTGGTCGGGCGCAAATAGGTCGGGTTTGGTCGAAGCACGATAGGCTCAGAGCGTGCAGGGTTGCCACTCCGCCCGGTATGTCGGGAGAGTTTTCGGTCTCGTTTGCCTGAGGTGTTGACTACTGACATACTCGCGCTTTCAAACGTGTAAATAGACTGTGGTGATCATATGATAGTAATTGAAATGTAACGCGCAGTATTCGAAGTTGGCGTTGTGCATCTTTTGTCCGGTCGCCGTGACGAGTGCGAGTGGCAACGCATCCCAGCCACTGTAACATCACGATGGGACGAAGGCGGACCGAGCTGGCATACATGCCATCTGTTGCAGAACAGGCGGATGGATGCGCGATTCACCTGAAGGAAGCAGTGCGTGCGTAGTTCTGGCCAGACTTGTCAGCGCTGTGAAAGACCGCCAATATCCAGGGGAGGAAGCGTGGCATATGTCTGAAGCGCTATCGCCACATCGGGCTCTGAAACTCATCAGCCCATTTGTACTTGTCGACTGTTGTCTTGCAAGTGTTTGCATCAAACACAATGCTAGTTCCAAGCTTACATGTGCTTACATGCAGAACGAGGTAGCGCGTGCTCAGAAGACGTGATACAGAGGGCTTTAGACTGCCCCTGTGTCAGTGATCTACGAGAGGGGCCCTGCGGGGCCAGTTTTGAGCGAGCATTTAGATGCTACCTAAAAAGTGATCATCCTGAGAAGGGTAGTGACTGTCACCCTGCTTTTGCAGAGTATCATAGGTGTCTGCGAACCGATTACTCCAGTCAAACCAAAACACATGCATCTGGAGGCTTGGCTATGATTTTTGGTCGTCTGATGCAGCGCGCCAGACGGTAAGAATGTGGCATGAACAGTGGACCAGTGTTCATCATGGGCCGATAGTATCTGATTCAGCGGGACAGCATATTGTTATGGGCCACAACCCTAGGTTTGGGTCACTGTCTATATCTCAACTGGGGGTTCCATGGTATGGTACAGTACAGCATATTTTTTTGAGCAGCCGGGATGGGTGCTTGCATACTGTCAGTCTACTCCAGACTACTCCACCACATGTAACTTGACTGAATTTTGACAAAGACAGTGCTTGTAAACAATGTACACCGAGTGCTTATTCCGAATACACACAGAAGTGCATATGCCAAGTGTGCACAGGAATTCACCAAAACATCAGAGCAAAGCTGTAGCACAGTGAACTGGCCCAGCAATAATGCGTCATGGATTCCTTAAATGCGTGTTATATGACATATCAGGCGCTAACACAATCATCATCATGCCCACCATCATCAGCATCACATACACAATCTTGTCTCGTATATTCTCTCCAAACAAGAGCCACCCGCTGAGCACGCTCAACAGGATCCCCGATCGTTTTGCTGCCACTGCATAGCTCACGAAGAGGAATTTAAGGGATGACAAATACAATATCACGGTCAACAGTTCCAGCCCAATAAGTCCAGCCATCAAAGGAAACTGTGTATACATGAGCCTGCAGAGTGTAGCTCTGTTTATGAACTGGTAAATTACAACCACCGCGCTAATCATTGTGAAATGAAGCAACATGCGCAGTCTGATGCTGGGGGATGTGATCAAGCGGGCGCACCGGAGGGCACTGATGTCTTTCAATAATAAATACATGACACATGGAACCGCTGTTATGGCACGCTGCACAGCGAGGTACGATGACAGAGTTGGTGCGGCCGCAATTCCCATCTTGTCAAATGTTGATATCAGGGACCTGCAGTCAAGCTGTGATCGCACCACAATCTCAGCGCTAGAGAACTCACCGGGCATTCATGAAAGTGGCACAGTAAATCTCTGTTAAGTGACAGCTCTGCAAATTTCCTGCTTTGCTCAACTTCTTGTACCCCGTGCACCTGGTCGACATGCGTTGAAGGGGTACAGGCTTCATGGTGCCACTGTGGACAGTCAATACAACTGTTCCAGGCCGGAGGCACATACCACAAGAACGCCACCAACACCATCAGTACACTGCCTGTGTTGTCACCTAGTTGCTGTATACTCTTGATTGCCCCTGCCTGCAATTCAATCGGAATTTGCCTGACAAGGCACATCTATCATAGCCAACGAGCGCACCGTCGTGGTTACAGCAGTGCTAGAGCATGGGCTCACAGACAGTACGCATGCGCAGGCAATTGAAAGGAGAGGGAGCCATTTAATCATGGTGGCGCATGAGAAAATTGAGCCATGGATAGCCTTGGAACCAGAAGCCGAAGCGTGATTGCTGTTGTGTTAAATGGCAGCAGGTGGACAAGTGGAGCACACCACCACTCCAGCGAGACCTTTCTTTGCCCCTGGGTCACTCATGATGAGAAGTTTGGAGCCCATCTCTAGACTCATGACGCTCTCATCTTGCTCGGTGACAGGCGCCACGTTTTCATTTGGTGTCCGCTCGTCAGACTTTTTAGGGTTGGGAGATGCTGACATAAACGCCAGGAGGTAACCGCCCAGTGTGACTATCACAACCCCCACCAGGCCTGGCCAGCTGGGCTGCTCACCGATCAGCAGATAAGCTGTGACCAGCAGCATGGCTGGACTCAAGCTGAGGTATGGCACCGTTGAGCTCAGAGGTGCAAGCTGGATTGCTGACTGATACAGAAGTAGAGACAGGAGTCTCAAGGCTGCAGACATGAAGGCTGAAAAGAGAAAGGTACGGTTCTCCAGCAGCGGTGCATCACCTTGCTTGAAAGTGCCCTGCACCGAAACTCATGAGACCACCTAAAGAGGCTAAGCGATCCAAGAACAACTAATCACACGACAACGTTGCCTACGCGTACCTGGCCCGAGATGAACGCAAACGACAGACTCCCTTCCATCAACGCGACCACCGCAACGCATTGTGTCGTGGTAAAACGCTGACTGGCGATCTTCCGCAGCGAGTCGATGGAGCTTTGCGAAACTGCAGCACTAAAGGCTAAAACAAAGCCTTGCCAGGTCATATTGTGCAGCTGCTCTACATGGTATAGAGTTAGAACGACAATGCGTTTCGTTGCATTCGGTGATAAGCACGCAACACGCAGGGAAATGTTTTAAGCAAGTTCCACCTTCTTGAGCATGGGACTCCTTTTCTTCACCGCTTCCAGCTAATTTTAGCTGTGCTGAGCTGACGCAGCATTACCTGAGATCTGCGACGTTTGTCCTTGGCCACGTTGTGCACACCACGTGACTTCAGTGCAACCAGAGCAGCTCAACTCGTGCAACAGTAGCGACATCGTCAGACACATCGTTACTCAGGAAGATCGCATTTGACTCTAGGTCTTGCTCACAGTTACCAGAGCTCTGATACATGGCTTAAGTGCGCACCGAGGTCAAGGTTATGGAGCTTACGAACTTTCCACATGACACCAGCTGCAAGGGGGCTCCTTCTTCCGCAGGGCTATGCAAGAACTGGCCTCCACAACCGCCACCTCCGTGCCAGGCTGTC
>JAUMHO010009602.1:0-11556 GCA_032360965.1 Ulva armoricana | reverse complement strand
TGGCCGCGGTGCTGCTAGCCACTACTGTATGCATGGAGGATCACTGCAGATCCGCGTAAGGCATTACGCCGTGATTGAGTGATTATCCTTGATTGACCGTATCTGTGGCATTAGGCCAAGGCCATATAAGCTATGAGCCTCTAACTGTAATTACTCTTCGTCAACTAACAAGTCTCACATGATCTGTCTGACTGCGTACATTACCCTACCTCCACCCTGAAGCAGGTATGCTATGCTGTCTCCCTGCGTGTATGTGATCTGTTCCAGATGCCTGCGGGCAGACCCGCCTATGAGTTACAACAGCATGAGCATTGATGCAACGGTGTGGCTTGGCCACAGGTACTTTCAGTTTGAGACAGATGGCAGTCAGCACTGCAAAGACAATTTGGCCAATAGGGGCCATACGGACAGCAATCAAGATGAATATATATGAAACAAGAATATATATGCCAGCAACGGCTGTCTGTAGTTAGGTTGCATTACAGAGATCAGGATATTTGGGATAGGTACAAAGAGCACCATATCACACGCCAAGGCCACTATTGCATTCCACACAAGCATCCCTGCATTGTTTGAGTGGTGAGTCTGAGCAGGGTAGAGTCATGAGAATGTAAAGCGAGCAGGGGGCGAACAGCAAAATCTTCCTGATGTCCGCATGGGTAGCCATACTCAGCAGCAACCTTGTGCAGTCCTCCATCACGTGCCATTTTGACCACCTATAGCAATCATCCTCAAATGTGTTTCCTGTGCATCACAGCCCCCCACGCAATGCAACAGTAGCAGCATAATCCTGCAGAAGTGCAGCGAGGCTTTGGGCTTACCAAGTATCCAAACCAGCCTCTTCCAACTGCTGTGCCTTAGACAGGACTTTTCTAGCGTGGTGCCAGTAAGCATCACGTCAGGCCCAACGAGGAGGCCACCATACTTGTGGATGACACATTACACCATGATTGACTTGGTCTGGCTGATGGGCTTGTCGTCCGGCACGAGATGTGGTGGATACACATCATGTGATGAACAATAGCACTTGAGATGCAGGTGCATGGGACCCTCTTGATCGGTCATGGTGGTGGCATCAAGGACGAAGCCAAACTGGCCATAGAATACCGGATCGAAGTACACGTTAACCAGGGACCTGTCCGTGGATCAATCGGTGGCCATGGGCTGAGGGATGCTAGTGCCACTCGAATCCGCAATGGCAGCTCTGTGAGATAATCGAGTAAACCATGGGGAGCGCTGTGCCCAGATTCTCGCAAAAAGTTGACGTTTAGGAACTGTGGCCTGGCAGAGGATAGGGGCGCGGTCCACAGGCTTATATTTCAACGTTGGGACGTGTCTGAGCAACCATGCATGCAGCGCATTGGACGTTGCGCCTGATTTCCTCACAAGAGCACGCACACGCGGACGGCATGCAGCCGCCTCCTCCCGCGTCGAAAACGGGATGTACCTGCGCCCGATGCGAGCTGGCGTGGCGACTTGCTGTGCCAGCTCGATGGCCTCAACGCATGCTGCCGTGAGGTTGATCATGACGAATTTCTTCCTGCTCTTTGTTGGGCATTTTCGAGTGGTAGTCCAGGATCTAAAGTGCCTATGAACTAACTCTTGGAACTATTTCCTATCGCAAGGCCTGTGGCAACCAATCAAGATGCCGTTGCGAGCGTGCGCTGCGAAAGGTCGTAACAAAAGATCGGGGGTGGCGAATGATTTGTATACGTATGCATATGCATGCGCAAGAGCAGAGTCATGATCACCTTGCCGGGCCTCGCTGAAGCGGAGGCAGAGGCCGCCGGTCCAAGCTAACCTTCTTATCCTTTCTGTAAGCGAAGTAGTAAGCTGCGCAAGCAGCCTCACACCGTTCAGTCGCTTCTATCATGCATATGATGTCGTGGTACCGGTACTAGCGCTACGATATTGAGATTGCATCAAAAGAAGAATCGATGACCAGGAATAACAAGCTCAAACTCTTATATATATGTGCTACGCGCAGAGAAGGATAGCGAAGTCTTGCGCATTCGAGCACTGCTCGGCATCCAGAGCAGTGAGCATCGCAATCCGATGACGTGGCACGGGCCGGATCGCAACACATTTGCACAGGTCAGACATTTCCGCCGAATTCAATCCGGGGATGGGTTGAACCCGGACGCAATGCAAAGACAAGATGAACATGATGTCCTTCTCATTGAGTACTGGTCCTTTCAGGCACAGATGAAGCAATGAACCCTATGCAACACGCTCAGGGTCCATGAAAAAACACATGATTACAAACCAAAGGTCAAACAGTGAGACAAGATAATACTGCCAGGCATGCTCGTGCTACCCAGAGCAATTAAAGAGCCTTGTGCATGCATGTGGCCCGTTACGACGGCCAGGCGGCCAGGCCTGATGGAGCTGTGAGAGGTGAATCGGAGGACACGGCTGGAGAGCGCTGATTCTGGTGAGTCCAGAGACGTGCTACATGGTCCATTTGGTGCAGGGATGGAGCTAGGGATGGCTGGGTAGTGGAGCTTGCATGGGGTTTCACGCCCTAGTAGCACACACTTCACAGCCATCTTGAGCATGATCACGTTGACATCCTGATAGAATGTCATTTATGACGACTCTCGAGCCGACAGCTGTTTGGGATGTAAATGTGAATGTAAATGTGACACTTACTCGCCATATCCTACAAGGACCTTGAAATCTCCGGATAACCGGGACTACGGGCCAAGGGGGTAAACCACTTGGAAACCCCCCTCAGGCAACCGCACCCAACTCACAGGGCCTCCTCCTGTGCCAAGCGAGGTGGTCACGCACGAAAAAAATTAATAATAAAAAAAAAAAATCGGGCATCACGCCAAACCCAAACGGGCATCGGCCACAGCAACCCTACTGGTACGCGACTGTTTTCGAAATCCAGGGGGGCACGCGGAATCGAGCCCATGACCTTCCGTAGAAGGGGTCAGCTTTTATATCGTCCTCCAACCATGGATGTGTGTATGCTGAACAAGCCTCGCTGTAAATACCGGAGTTCTTGGTAAATATCAGCAGTGCTAGTGGAGGGCATGCATGGGCGAGTGCAGATCAAGCAGAGAAACCGGCAGCAACGCTGGAGTCTCGAGCAAGAGTGCAGTAGGTGAGATCCACAGTGAATCAGAAAACGCCACTGTACAGTCATATGGAGAGGTGTTGCTGATGAGTGTTGTGGCTGTCGGATCATTGATAGCACTTGTGTTATGGCAGCTAGGTCCAGATACGAAAAATATTGACCCGGCTTGTCCAACCAATTAAGCCTTTTTTGCGGGCATGAGAGCGCTGCGTCCGAACGCGTCTCATCCACACGGTGTGGCCAATTCGCTCACATTCACTTAAGATTATCCCGTAAAGTCGTTCCTAGCTGTAGGGCTGGGTACCTGATACTGCATATCCACTGTTGATAAGTGTTGGAGCTACGGGGAGACTCCGGAATTCATCCAGGTGTAACGCACAACATCAGCGCGATCCATTACAAAATGCCTGTGCTTCGAGTCGGTTGCTGCAGTTGACTACCACGACGAGGGCCACGGTACCACGTCCGGGAGACGGTCCAGCTCAGGGGGAACTATTCGCCCACGGGAGCTCCTGATACCTGGCGCTGTGTCAGCGTGGTACACTTGGATTGCGCAGTGTGAATAGTGGAGGTAGTCACACGCGACACAAGTCTGCGGTGGCGGAGACTGCTCTCTTTGACGATCAGGGTAACCCGATGACAAGCAAGATGACAAGCAAGATCACACAATGAGATGTTGGAGATTTACAGACACCAACAATCAAGATGGCGTAGCCTACACGCTGCCATCACTTCCACACACGATTGCAGCGCACTGACAGCAGCATCCTGACGTGCCAGGAGCTTGCTGTGCGCACCAATCAATATAACAAAACATGACTCAGGGCATCAACACCTGCAGAGTCGCCAGCATCATCGCCAGCATCATCATCGACACCCTTCATCTGTTCAAAACCCGACCGTGGCTGTTCAGAACTCGAGTGCTACTGTACAAGTGAGACGTCCCGCATGCATGATGGCAATGCATGCTGATGCCTCTGACGTCCTCGACCAGCCTCCATCAGCTTGTGCCGGAAGGCGCCTGGGCAGACGCGTGCGGGTGGTCGAGGCTGCATGCATGCCAGGCCGCAGCACTCACGTTGCTCACAGGAGCCGCACGGCCAACTTGAACGCGTGCATGGCCCTGATGACTGCAGACCATCTCACACATCAGGCTTCTTCAGGTCCTGCCTAGGGTATATCATCTAGGTCAGGCAAGAAGTCGGCAGGCTCTCCGAACAGAAGCTCAACAAGGTTATCGTCACTGCCGTGACCAGCCTCCGGCAGTGGCACATCGTTGTTGGCTGGGGCCACCGGAGGAAGGAGCTCTGGCACGGGAGCAGGCTGTGGTGGGAGGGGCGCCGGGTCGGCATCAAGGAGCTCTGGCACGGGAGCAGGTTGTGGTGGCAGGGGCGCCGGGTCGGCATCAAGGAGCTCTGGCACGGGAGCAGGTTGTGGTGGGAGGGGCGCCGGGTCGGCATCCGCGAGGCCCTCTTGTGGGGACCGCACACAGGGTGTGGTTGACCTGCTCCGTTGCAGAGCCTGAGCGGAAGGCATAGGGATGATGCCCCGCAACCAGTGCGGCACGTGGTTGATGACGCCAGCCGCGCGCTGCTCCCCCAACCGCTGCCGCTTGAATGCCGCCTCGAACTCGGGTCGGGTGGGTTCCGCGTCGAACTTGGAGCGGCCCACCAGGTGGCGCGGCAGGTCAATGCGCTCCACCAGCATGCGTGCGCGCCGTGGTGGGGCGTTGTGGGGCATTTCGGCTGGCGGCCCATCGTGCGATGCTGCCGTGCGGCCGCGCTGACGCGTTGGGGGGGCGGGCGGCGAGTGCATGCCACCCGGGTGCGCAGTGGTGGGCATGCCGCCATGCATGCGTGCCCCCTCCCTGCATGCGGAGGCCGCCGCAGCGGACTTGGCGCGCGCCGCCCGCCTGAGAGCCAGGCTGCGGAGGGAGGTCACCATCCATGGAGAGTTGTGGGCCGAGCGCGCGCCCGGCGCGAAGGCGGCGAGGAGGTTGTGCGCTCCCATGCTGGACCCCTGATGGAATGGCCCGCTAGCCACCGGCGGGTTGCATGAGATCTCGCCTGTGCTGCCGTGGTGCAGGGGCAGCTGATTGCCGTGGTTACCGTGCTGGGCATGCTCGGCGGCCAGCGCCTGCTGGAAGGGGGCGGCGGAGCACGCCGCACCCGGGGCACCCGCATCGCCCTCGGACACGAGATACTCCTCGCCCGGGACGACATCCTCGGCGCCCTCCTCATCATCGATGGACTCGACGGGCCAGCTGGGCATGTCCTCAAGGAGGGCCCCTACTTCAGCTGGATCAGGCATGGCCGCAGCCTCAGACACCTGCTCCGCTGTCGCTGCAGCGCCAGGCTCGCCGTGGCCATCGGTCACGGGCCCAGGACAGAGGCCAGCGGCGGCGCCGACGTTGGGGGGGGCCGCTGCGGCGGCCGCGCGGCCGTGTGCCGGGGAGGGCCCAACCCCCGTGCCGATCGTGGCGACACGCGGGCGCGGTCTGGGTCGGTTTGGCGCTTGCCTCTGACAATCGCGGCTTGGCTTGCCCTTGCCGGTGGGATGGTTGCGATCCGGCATTGTTGCGCCTGCACGTGACGCACTGGCTATCACACCACGGCACACAGCTCTGTGGCAGCACCTTTCAGACGCCATTTGATGTCCACCAGGAATGGCTGGAACGTACCATGACACACGTGTGGCAGGGTTCGAGGTGTGGCTGATAGATCTGCGTTAGCGTCGCCGACCTCGGAATTTAAACCGCTCGCAAGTGCACATGCGATCACGTCTGTGCTGATCAACGCATTTGCAACAGGAGCGCCCCATTCGTGCTACTGCAGGCCATGGTGCAGCGTCAACTTGTGCATGTTGCAACAGACATGGGAACACATGGCTCCGAGTAGGTAGGTGGCGTAAAGCGAACAGGCGAAGTGAATTCGCGACGGGAACTCATACACTGAACAGACACGCTCGGCATCCTGGCATCCTGGAAACGATCCACGGCGGTGATATCGTAGAATATAAACAGTCATAGCTACGCAATGGCGGAGCCATGGACTCAAGTGACTGTCAGGGCCAATCCTGCCAGCGATGAACTTGGCCAGCGATGAGTTGGCCGGGGCCAGGTGAGAGTAGGGAGCAGGAGCTGACAGCAGCACCACGGGCCAGCACTGCAGGACAACGAATCTTGCGACGTGCGACACAATTTTAATCCTATCTGCCTTGCACCGTTCGAACAACACGAAGTACCATGCCACGACAGAGCAGACTTTGGATTGTGACATATGTGGCACTCCCATAAAAGAGAAATCGATCGCTTTAGAGAACCAAGGCCGACGGGACGGGCAGAAAACAAAATAATCCATGGAGTCAGAGTGTCGGCTGCAACGTTCACGGTGTCGAGTCCGCCTCGAGTGGACTTGGCAAGAAATACTCAGTGCAGCAATGCAGCTCTGCAGGTTACCGTCGGCCCATCAACAAACACATGGTCCATAAATTTGCTTTCGTGCAATAATCAGCTTATATCTGCAGTCCAGCAACGTCAGGATCAACGGACACCTGCAGCTGGCAAAGACAGCGCTCATGAAGCTAGGCGTGCGACCAGCCGATGAATGCTATAGACTCAAATATGATTTGTTGGACGTGAGGATTTGAAGCCCCAGCATACCTTGTTCACGAAAATTTGCTTCTGCCCTCAGTACACAATTCGCGTGTTCGAACAACCACGCGTACGCTAGACACGTCGCGTGTGATCAGAAAACGATGAAACAAAGCAGGTTTGTCCTATCGCCTGCATATGTAGCAGAACGATAGCAACGGCATGTTCGAAACAAGGCAGATCTGGGCCCATAATCGAGGGTGACGACGGGTGCCCGGGATCCGTTGCGGTCAGCGGACGCTCTTGTATCGCGATGGTCACTGCAGGAGCTTAAACATCAACTCTTCACATTTGCTTGTACATATTCTCTCATGCGTCAACATTGCGGGATGCGGTACCCACGTTGCAGCAGTCTATCCGTTCGAGACCTGCCACGTTGAACTCAAAGCGCAGCGGGTAGGGCCCGATTGCATGGATCCGGATCCAAACTGTGGTAGCTAGCTGGCCGCAGAAAACCAGCTGAGCCGTGCGCTGCGTATACACGTGCATGTCGAAAGCATAAAGTTTAAAGGGCGTCTAAAGTGGACACACCGCACGAACTTCAGCACCACTGCCACACAAAACACACAATCACGCGACCCACCTACTATAGCAAGGTGCTCAACCGATCGACCTACAAAGGTGTACAGGGCAGGAGGGGGCGAGGGGGGCTTGCGGGGGAGCAGCCCATTGCGAGGCGTGTGTCATTCCGCACAGGTTCCTGCTTCTATGACGATGCCTATTTTTTTAAACGCAAGTAAAACTGGCTCAACAAATGTTTAGGTGTGGCTCAACGATCTGCTGACTGCTACACGACACTGTGTCACATTCCTCTTCTACAGCGTAACCTCGGATTGGTCCACCGAGGAATCACCGAGTCAGAACGACACAGCTTTCATTCGAAAACAACACAGGCGTAAGCTGCCGGAACCGCTTCAGACGTTTCCATGTGCATCATGCCGTTAACTGCGCTTACGCTGATTCACTGGCATAAGCCCCGCTCTGGCAGGCAACAGCCAACGTTGTTACCGTACGGCTGCTTCCAACACCACCGTGGACCCACCAGCGTTGTGTTGTTTGGACAGATATACCTGTTCTCAAGATACGGTGGGAGTGTCCTGCTGACAGCCCCACACTCCCCACAACTCGTCTGCCCCTGAGCAACAACACCCGTGAGTTCATTCATCATACCACACAGCCTGAAACCCGCAACGCATCCAAAGCGACAGCAACTCGCGGCAGCTACAAGCGCACTGCCAACTGGCCAGCACCGTTACAAAACGCAGTGCAGCCTACCACCAGGCACCATTGCATTGGCACAGCACGCTCACTAGCAGTCTACCAGCCTGCCCCGCAGCAATCACCCAGAATGCGCCGCAGCACCGCAAATGGAGCCGTTCACAGCTACCCGACTGCAGAGGCTGCGCTCCCGCTGCGATCTGTCTGTCGAGGGCACCTGCGCCGCAGGGGCGGCTTAGGCCTCCTTGCTCGCCTGTGATGCCTGGCGCGCAGCGCGCTTGCGGGCAAGGGACTCTGACCGGCGCTCGCGCTCCTCGGCCTTGCGGGTCGCCAGCAGGTTGGCGTACTCCGTCGCATCCTGCTGCTTCTGCACGCATGCCCCCACGTCACGCCGCCGTGCAGCCCCCACACAAATGCACCAGAGCACCGGTAGCCATTCTGATTCACGCGCGGCGCCCACGGCACAGGGGGGCACAGGGCGTGGACATCCAGGGGTGCCAGTGGCCGGCGTGCCCACACCAAGGCGCCGCCGTCTGCCCAGAGCGCGCCTTGCGTGTGCATCAACGAGACGCATCAATGCATGTGCACATGGACAACTGCGTGCCACGCTGTACTGAGAACTGGGGAGATCTGCTGTTGGCGGGCAACCAGAGGGCAGGTGCGCATGCAGCAGGAGGGCCGTGCCCGGCTGTGCGTCAAAAGCCGATCAGGCCGTCGGGTACCAGTTTCTGACGGGGGCACAGCAGCAGGCGCGACGCCGCCGCTAGACACCCGTGGCGAGTGTCACCGTGAATTCTACGAGACTGTCCACACGGGCACGCATCTGCCGGCCGCGGAGAACACACCCACGACACGCCACCCCGGTTCGCAGCGCATGAGGTCTGGGCGCATCTGGTGCGGCTGAACAGAGTGCGGCTGGCCGCAGCACGGCGGATCGGACGAGAGGATCGGACGAGAAGGCAGGCACGTGACCGGTGCGGGCTGCGAAGGGGGAAGGGGAGCAGGAGGGGGGGCGCACGGTGGCGATGCGCTGCTTCTTCTGGGCCGCGCGCCGGCGCTTGCGCTGCAGAGCGGATGGGGTCACGAGGCGCTGGATCTTGGGCACCTTGATGATGCTCTTGCCGTCCTTTTCGATCTTGCGGCCGTGCAGCTTCACATACTCCCGCACGTCGTCGTCCTTGTTGAGGTTATACAGCTTGCGGATCTTCGAGGCACGCTTCGGGCCCCGCATCTTCGGCTTGTTCTCATCGGTCAGCCCCGGGATCTCACCCTCGCCTGCAACAACACCAGTGCCACAGCCGGGTCAAGCGATCTCATGCCTGTCCCATCACGCTGCCACGCCATCTGTCTGCGACACTTACGCCACGAAATCTGCTGGCCGGGATCCACGGGGCCGCTGGCATGCAGTGCATGCATTGCAGTGTTCAGTAAAGCCACCCCCCGCACACTTGCAAGGGCTGCACGGTCACCGTCTCGGGAGAAAAGGCTGTCCATGGGTGACGGCGACAGACATTGCAGCGCCTGTCCGGCTCCAGCATGCGTGTTCCAGCCACAGACGCGCCCATGATATGACCATCCCGCACACAGCGGTGGTGGAGTACACTGTGGGTGATGGACGCCGGGACGGTGCTGCCGTATCAGTGACACTGCTACGGCCGTTCCCACGTTGAAGGAAGCAGGCAGTGCGGTGATTGCGTGGCGCAATGAAGCACAGGAGCTCAGCGGTGTAATCCAAGGACCAACACCGACCGCAGCGCCACGCGAGCGATGGCGCTGCGGGCGGCAGCGTAGCTGCCAGGCGCATTTTCTGGGAGTGACAATAGGTACAGAGGTCACGTCATTGCTCCCAGCCGAGAATTGTGCGATGTGGTGAGCTGCTGCTCGAGAGGCTGCTGCTGGAGGTGCAGCGTGCACACAGGCACAGAGCTTTGGCAGAACTCACCCTTCTTGACGATGACCAGGTTGAGAACGGAGATGTCCTGAGAGATGATGCAGCCACGCACGGACTTTCGGCGGCGCTCTCCGTTTCTTCGGCCATACCCACGGAAGCACTTGTCACCCGGGGACATCAGTAGCTGAACACGGCCGTTTGTGAGGACACCCTGCTTCATGGGGAAGCCCTGCTTGTCCTGTCCTCCCATAATCTTAAAGATGTATCCCTTGAACTCCTGTATCAAGTGCACAGCACTGGTGTGGCAGTGGCGCAAGCACAATGGCCATCGTCTCGTGCAGCGACTGCAATGCATGTTTACAACGCAGCCTACATCACGTCGGTGGCCTGAATAGCTGTAATACGATAAGCAAGCCTACATCACAAATCTGGTTTGCTGAGCATGAAATCCTTGGGGAGAGCGGAGCGTACATCGCCAAGGCATTCTCCAGTGATCTCGGCGGCAACGCGACGATCATAGAAATGACGCCTGCAAAAACATTTTCATCCATTACGCAGTAAAACGGGATGCCATCAACAGAATGACGTGGCAGTGGCCTCGGGAGCCAAGTAGGGAAAGCGAAGGCAGCGTACAGCTTGTTCTCGTCGTCCACCTCCAACTTCTTCTGGCATCCCGTGTCGGGATAGGAAATATTGAACTGCAAGAGCATTAAAAGCTGTTAGCAGGATTGCTGCTCAGAGAGCGACACCACAAGACGAATTCCAGCTGCATACCTTCATCCTGAGCCGACGACGTTGGGGCGCGAGTCAACGACGTGATCAACTCGGAAAGGAAGGATCTCTTGCCTCTCAGGAACTCAAATGCAGGTTCCTGTCCCCCTCCACTGTTTCTGCGAGGGCACTGGTGACCAGGGGGCCTGTGGCCGCCAGCGGCGACACCTCCTAGCCACGGTATGTGCAGCTTGTTTCGAGTCGAACAAGTCGCTGTAGCGATTTAGTGACGCACGGACACAATGCCGCCAGAAAGGCTACATGCTGTGCCTGACCCTGTTGTTGACGATCACGCGTAAGTGTGCTATCCGGCACCCGCGTCACTCGGGTCTGCTTGATCCATTCCTGAATTTGTGTGTTGAAGCGATCATCCGCGAATTTAGAAATCAAACTGCATGAACCATTCATTGCTGGTAGATAGCAATGGCGATTTGGGTGGTCTTGCTTTAGATCACGTCCGGACGCATGCCTTTGGCATCACCGCGACCTTGGCCATGTCGATGTTGCAGAATGGAGGCCATGCTGCCGGTTGAAGATATCTTGTACTAACACCGCGTGTTTGCGTCCAAGCCCCAGGGCCTCACCCTGCTACCGTCTCTTGCACTGTGATTGTAATGACATTAAAGGTCATGTACCGCCGTTGAGCGTTCGGGGCACAACAACCTGGGATCCATCAGAATAGTGATTGTAATTCAAGGTGCTAATGGAGCAGACCAGCAGGCATGCTACACCCTCAATGGCACAGTCGACAGTTTTACCCCCAACAAGAACCTAGCACCGCCAATAACGTGGCATTGACGGATAGTGGCACGCTAAGATGACAGTCCTAGATACATGATTACATCTGTCAGTTGGATGCCAAAATGTAGTTACATCGAAGAGGGGCACGGTCACAGGTGCATCACGCCACATCGTACAGGTCTCGAATCAGACCACCCT
>JAUMHO010009591.1:0-11557 GCA_032360965.1 Ulva armoricana | reverse complement strand
CGCGGCGTAGCGACTTATCGGGGCGTTTGCACTCTACAAACAGGAGCGGCAATCCATTGACGTAACCGATGATGTCAGGCCGCCTTCTATGCGCTGTGCCGCGCACCCAAAGTTCGCGCACGCAAAGGAAATGGTTATTTTCTGCTTCATCAAAATCAAAAACGCGTAGCCGTATTTTTTTGGTCTCGCCTTTTTCGCGGTGGCTGACCAGAATGCCGTCGCGGATCAGATGATATTTCTCGCGGTTGGTTTGGACGATGGATTGAAAGCCAATCGTGTCCGTGACTTGCGCAACGGCCTTATCGTAAACCACATCGGGGAGTTTTGGATTAAACTTCACAAGGGCTTGGTGCAGGTAGCGTGTGAGAACGATCTCGCGGTCAGATTTGCGCCCTAACGTGCCATCAACCCCAAATGTTTCTGTATTATAAGCAAAGACATTATCCCAGCCGAGCGTCTTCTCCATGTAATCGGACATGGTTTTTTGGGTGAGATTGTCTTCGTTGTAGTTCATAAACTAATTCTCCCATCCATAAGGCGGGGTAAAAGGATGTCACGAGCAGTAGTAAGTTCGAAGTTCTGCTGTCGTAACTTTTCGATCTGAACGAAGTTGGCACGAGCAAATTCTGTAAACCTCTTTCCTAAACTTACGTTTGGTAAAAATATCTTCTGATCTTTCAGAAATTTAAAATGCCTTGCATAAAAATAATTTGAGAGGTCAATACTTACCAATGCCCAGAAAAACATTTCTTGGCTCAAACGCTCGTCGTTAGATTTGCATAGTTGGGTGCCATCAGCACCTCGCGCAAAAGGAATATTCAGAAACTTCAAAGCACGGGTGTGATCGCCAAATACTATCAGAGGCAAACCGTCTTTGTAAACGGCCTCTTCATTATCTGTATATCCTCCAACAAACGACTGTCCTTGATCGATACAGGGGTAAGCACCTCCATCAAGATATTCATCTTTTCTAATTTTGGTCTTCGACTTCACTTTTTCTAAAACATCATTGACTTTTTTTAGTTCCCACCCCTCAGGCACACCATCGATGATTTTTGTGGTTTCGTGTCCGGGGAAGCGGAGGTGGACGAACCATTCGTGATAAAGCAAACGCGCCGACTCCTCCAACAAAGCAATCCGCCGCCTATTATTCTCAATCAGGTTGTCATAGGAGTTTGCAATCTCTCCAAGTCTCACTTGTTTATTTTGATCTTTAAGAACGGGAACTTTAAAGCCTCGCAAAGCCTTTAAACTTACAAAGGGCTGTGCTGAACCAGACCGTAAATTATCAAGAAGCCTCTGAAACTTTGTGCTCTTAACAAGTTGGTAAAAATAGCATGGATCAATTTTTTCGGCATCAGGTCTCAATAGAGCAACATTTTTGATACTAAATTCATAATCTTTAGTCACTCGTGCGCAATCACCAATGGATGCCCCTATATTTGCGACTAACACGTCATCTAATTGAGGCTTTACACGTTTAATGCAATGGGCGTGATCTTCGGGCGTGATGTAATCGCATGAGTCAAAGTCTATGCGCCCTGTGTTAATGTGCTTCCCCTTTATAAATGGAATTCCATATTCCTGTAGTTTAGGGGAATCATGGGTTCCGTCAGTAACAACACTGCAAATTTCATCTAATTGAGGAGTTTCTATTAAGCTCATAAAATCAAATCTTCAAAGTTGCTCTTAATCGTTGCCGCGAGTGTCGCCGCTTCCCCATTCAGCCCTTCAATTTCTCTGTGAATCTCCGTCATCGTCTCTTCAAAATCAAAGTCTTCATCCTCTTCTTCTACCGCCACACCCACGTAACGACCCGGTGTTAAGCTCCAGTGATTTTGCTTTAACTCATCTTTATCGACAAGCTTGACCAGCCCTTCGACATCACAAAGCTCTGCATCAGGAAAGCGGCTTTGCAGCCAATTGGCGTGATGGTGGAAATAAGAGACTTCTTTCAATATCTCGACGACGTCGGCTTTGAGTGCGCCCAAGGCCTTGGTCGGGTTTAATCGTCCTTTATTTAGTTCATGGATTTCAACATGCGCATTAATAGCTTTCAGCGTCTCATTTCCACTTTTAAGCAAATGCTTTGCCTCTGCGGCCAAGGTTTCAATGAGAATAAGCGCTTCTGTTAGCGCCGTGTTATCTGAACCTAGTTCTTCCCAGTCTTTACGGGTTTGTTTAGCGAGTTCTGAAAAATGATCCGCCTGTTTTTTATAATCCGCGACTTTGGCGGCAAGGGCATTGTTGTCGGGCCAGCCATTCACAAGCTTTTCCAGTCCATCGCCATAATAGGTGATGGGCTTGAAAGACTCTTCTGCCGCCGTGATGCAGTTGTCTTGATGGTTCTCAACAAGCTCTAAAAAGCGGTCTTGTTGGCTGCGATAGAGCCAGATAATAGAAGCTAAGTTTTGTTGCTGCTCTGGTGTGAAGTCAAAAACCTTGCGCGTGACCTTGCGGTAAATGTGCCGCGCATCAATCATCAAGACTTTGTCGCGCATGGCTTCGGGTTTGTCTTTATCAAAGAACCAAAGCTCGCACGGCACAGAACGCGTGTAAAAGAAGTTCCCGCGAATAGCCATCATCACATCAACGTCGCCCGATTTCACCATGGCTTCGCGCACTTTGGCCTCTCCGCCACCCGCAGATGATGCTTGCGAAGACATGACAAATCCAGCGCGGCCTTTATCGGACAAATAAGAATGGAAGTAAGACATCCACACATAGTTACCATTTGAAACTTTGCCCGCTTTATTCACACCCGGCAGGCCAAAGGTCAGGCGCGGGTCATCTTTTATTTTTTCCGCGTCAATTTCATCTACATTGAATGGCGGGTTAGCCATGACGAAATCGGTCTTGCCTAATAAGGCGTGCGGGTCTTCGTAATAAGAGATCGCTTTTTGAATATTTCCCTCAAGACCATGCACGGCCAAGTTCATTTTGCCGAGACGAATGGTGGTCGCATTTTTTTCCATACCGTAGAACGTCACGCGCTCATTCGGATTTTGATGCATCCGCTCGATGAAATGCGCGGACTGAACGAACATGCCACCGGAACCGCAAGCTGGGTCAATGATCTTCCCGTGGTCAGGCTCAATTACATTCACAATCGTTTGCACAATGGATGGGGGTGTAAAAAACTCTCCGCCGTCATGGGCTTTCTGGTCAGCAAATTGGGTCAGGAAGTATTCGTAGATACGCCCAAAAACATCACCGTCGGCTTTTTCAAGCGCGGGGTCGTTAAAGGTACGCAGAAGCTGCGCGATGACTTCATTGTCAATTTCTTGATATTCCTGCTTTGGCAGTGTGCCGTCCAGCGTTTGATAATCCGCTTCGATACTCTCCATTGCAGTGATAATCGCCGCCGCGCGATCTTCACCGTCTGGCAAAGCAACTAGGTGATCAAATTGCGCTTCTGGCTGCAAGAATATCGCGCCACGTTGCGAGAAGTCTTCTTTGGTCAGGTCGCGCGTTTTCCCCCCACGTGTTGGGAGGTCTTTTTCGATTTCAATCTTTGCAGATAGAAAACGGTTATAGGCATGGCGCAGGAAGATTAGTCCCATTACGGGCATGAAATATTCATTACTGGCGAAGTTTGAATTGGCGCGCAGATTATCTGCAACGCTCCAAAGCCGTTTCTCAATTTCACCGACGTGTTCCATACGAGTCCTTAGTGTTTGAAATTAACTCAAAAATTGTAACGTCTTAACATACATTTTGCGAGGACGAATTTGAACGCGCTTCAATTTATCCGTTTATTAAGGGAAGCGTGAATACTTCGATGACTCTGCACGATGTGCGAGTGGGTTCAAAGGCGGCGCGATAGCCCCTTTGTCGAGTCCGGTGACGAAAGCATTGGCGGCATTCAATCGGCGCACGGTTGGCTTCAATAGCATTGTCGCGCTGAAAGCGTCTCCATGAATATGGTCTGGGTTCTTAGGGGCAGGAACGCCACTACGTCCGCTGATGCGTCTCAATGAAATTGTCGATGGGATTGCACAAGGGAGCGCGAAGGCTCTCTTTGTTCTGCATGAAATGCGAGTGGTGAAACGGCGATACGTTTTGATTGGCACAAGAATACCTTACTCATCTGGCTTGCCAGTTCGGAGTAAGGGTTTGAATTGTGCCAAAGGCTAGAGGGATAGAACGGGAGAACGCAGTGTCTCCCTTCTCAAGAAATTCTGTAAAAGCGAAGCTTTGTCATACAGAATACATCTTGCGTACGGTACTAAATCTAAAATGACTCTGTATGACAAAAATGAACCGTTCCAACTTCCACAGCTCGATATCTTAACGCTATGCTTGCGTAGGTGATTAAGTCAAAAAATAATTTGTGCTGCACTACACTTCCGGAAATACTTCCCCACCAATTTAAGGACGGGTAAGTTCCATAGCTTCCACACTTTGAATTAGTTGTTTCACCGCTTCGGCGTTTCCGTCGTATAACTCATCATGCAAGCCTTTCATACTCAGAAGAGCCTTATGATAGATGCCCGGATAAGAGCCATTATCATGCCAGACATAATTTGTACTTAGTGCTGGATCAATAATTTCAACATCTTCTCTTCCCAACAATATTATGTCCTTATCGCTAGCGTCAATAACATGAAAAGTATGCTCTCCGATGTCGCTTATTGTAAGGCCGACAACAAACATAATTTCGGGCAAATTATAGTGTCTTATTTTCATTCATTTTCTACTATTGTGGTTCTTTTAATCGCACTTGGGTTAAAGTAGTTTTCAAATTTTATGTCTGCGATTTTATCAGTTTTCTGATTATATTGAAAGCTGACTTGGGATTTATTTCCCTCACCACTTACGGAAAATGATTTTTTCTTTACCCAACCATCGTTGCTGTGAAAAACTCTACTATCATTCATATTGAATGACTTAACGGCTTTGGGGTTTGAGAGCGCTTGCCGCAAGTTCTTTTGGTCTTGTATGTTTCTGGGCACTAAATATTGATCGTTGATCGAGGCAGTTGAAATATTAGCCTTATTTTTGTCAACACGCTTAGAGTAATTTGGGAATTGTTTTTCCAAAGCACTATTTGCTTTGGATTTTTGCTCGCTCGAAAATTTTTGACTGGCAACTGTTTTTCTGGCTCGCGCTTCATTTTGCCTCTTAGTTTGATAAAAACGTTTGTCCTCATCAAACTTTTTTTGATTCAACGCTTCATTATTTCGCTTCTTAGCCACCGATGCGCTCTTATTTTGTTGCTTGATTTCAGTGAGTTTCTTATTATCGGCTTGGGCCTTTATTGAGCTCTTTTTATTGCTATTCGCCTTGATTTGACTTTTTTTGGTTGTCGCTACATTTTGCTCTGCCTTATGCAGTGCGCCGCCAACCTCAGCCTTTTGGGGCGGCGGGAGTTTGGAAGCGTTTATTTTCTTTAAATCAGTGACAGCGGCTTGCGCCGTTGCGGGTGCGCTAGCATTTACAGGCGTGGTTTGAGTTGTTAATTTTACCTTAGAAATCGCCTGTTGGGTAGCTTGCCTTTCGCGAAGCTGTTTCGCCGCTACAGCCATTTTATTAGGTCGGCTGGCACTCGCACCAGTAACAGACGACGACTTATTAAATTGCACCGAGTTTGAAGTGATTGGTTTTGGCAATGGCTTCGGTTTTGGTGGTGGAACGGTTTTTTTCTTACAACATACTTTGTCAGCCAATTTACCCGGAACTGATGACGACCCTTGCGCAAAAGAGTTGTTCACCCCTCCAATGCTCAATGACAAAATCACCCCTGAGAGTAGAATAATTTTTCGTAAATGCATAAACAAAGCTCCTGATACCGTCTTACTTTGATTTATTGGGTTTCTTTTTTTGCAAGAACTTCATTGAAGCGCCCGTAATGAAACCAGCTCCTGCACCCATGGGGGCGACACGCCCTGCTTCCTTAAATCTTTCCGCTAAAGGCGTTCCCGGCGCTGAAGTACCGAAACTCCATAGCGCAGTTTCAAGAGCCTCTAGTCCCGCATCTGCTACCCCCGTTGAGAGTGCGCGGCTTGTTGCGCCTTTTCCAACCTGTTGCGCCATTTTTTTCCTAGCACCTTTTTGGAAGGCAAGCCTTACTGCAGAAGGCGTTACTATGGCAACCCATTGTGAATTTTCGTAAACTTCGCTCTGTCGCTGCCTTGCAGCAGCACGAGACTGGTCTTTTTGCCACTTGCATTCCTCAGCATCTATAAACTCTACATCTTCGGGGCGAAATCCATTGTAATCAAACTTTTCTGTTTTACTCGCTATCCAACCTGCCGTAGCAGCAAAGGCTTTTTTTGCGCCCTGTAAAACATTGCTACCATTACATGTTACCCAGGGAGTTTGTCCAAATAGCACGCCATCCCCCACCCCGTACCAAAATGCGACACTTTCAGAATCAAAGTTTTGTCGATAATAACTGGAATTAAAAAAATAGGTATCAGCGATTTGAAAATCGTATCCATTTCGTTTGATGGTGTAAATCACAGGTACTTGAATGCCCTTCGTTCGAGATACGCCATGACGGTAGAGGTTTGAAAACAAATCCCGTGTTCCGTAAACATTGACACCGTTTACCTGCAAAATGATATCTTCATTCTGTAAAGACATTGGGCGACCGAATATTGAACTTACTACTATTTGTTGAACGCCCACTCCCCAATTCAGAGGCCCATTGAAATCATTCAAATTCCCTCCTACCGAAAACGGTGAAGTATCGTTATGTAAGCGGAAAAAACTGAACTGCCTACCAATCGCCCTTGATAAGTCTTGCGCCGCAGACATCCCTGATTGTAAATCTAATTCAAAGTCGCCACTATTTGGGATAAGCGAAAAGTGCGGGCTTTCGAAAATGAAATGCCATTTGGACTGGTGAATTTCAAATTGTTTTACAATTGGTGCAGCTGAAACAAAGTATGCTACATAAGAACTTTCCGTGCACTCAGGAATAACGTTAGCTTGAGTGAATTGGCGAATGGTTTTGGGTGGTAGCGCTTCTGTTTCCCAACATGAAAATTGATTGCCAAAAAGCGGAACGTCAGAGTAAGGAATATTGATTGCGAGATCATCGTTTTCAACGTTCTCATCTTCGAGCATTTGTTGAACGTTAATATCATCAACATATTTGTACTCGCTTCTACTATAATCTGAAATTGCAGAGTGCACTAAAAGTTCTCTATCTTGTTGCCAAAAATAATTTCTAAATTCTGAGCAACTCCCTGCTGAAAGTGTGATCCAGTTAGGGGACAGCAACTTGTAGCCTGTCTCCGATTTTGCATAGGCAAGATGTTTAGTTGCATATGGAGCGGTATTGCAAACCACAAACGACGTAGGTTTTGCATACCAGTATGTTGATAAAGCTAAAAGAACAGCAGCTAAGGCAACTAGCGCTTTAATGCGTCCATCCATATGATTCATTCAATTTGTATCCAAATACTTCGTTTGATATTCCCATACCACAACTTTACATAAATAGACAGGTTGGGTTTTAAGTTTCTTAAAGTGGATGTTTCAATAACAGCACCCAAATTACCCTGAAGAATGACTCTACAGGATCAATGTTCCGTTCATTCACAATGATGGTGCTGGTTGGCTCACAGTCAGCAAATATGAACTCTCGCTTCTTTCGTTCTGCATCGTTCTTGCTCGCGTCATATAGCATTTCTGTGATGTCGTATTTTGCCATCCGTTGATTATACCGAACGAATTTCATCACTATTTTCATTTGGTCGGGATCGGCTGCATCATAGCGTGTGACTGAATTGACGTTCTTGGTGGCAAAAATACGGTTGAGCGTTTCCATCTCATATAGATGAGCGTACTCCTCTTTCGCGCCGCGATAGGTGCGTCCGTAAATGTAGCGCGCGGGGCGGTCTTTTGCCCCTTCTGGCTCTGCCATTCGCATCGGGCCGTGATCGTAAAGCAACTGGCGAATCTGCATGAAGCGATTGCGGATTGTTGGCTCTGACATTTTGATTTGTTTCGCTGTGTCGGCAGCGGTCATGCCCTTTGCAAAACACATCACCATTTGACGTAGTTTATATTCTGAAAATTTTGCATCGCGGCAACGTCTATTTTTCTGTGTCTTTTTAGACATTTAGACGCTCTCCAAAACCAGTTCCTACCGCCTGTTCTTACGGTGGTCGATTTGGAAATTCAATTCCTGCACGTAAGCAAAGGTCATGTTCAAAGCCGCTTTATGCATCACGCAGGAGAAAAACCATGACTAGCAACGCTTCCTTTCAGTTTCAAGGCTCTAACCCTAAAGACACTGCCGCTCTCGTCAATGATGCGGAGATCGCTAACCCCGCTTTTGTGCGGGCTGTTCGCAACTTTAGCGCTGGGCTGCCTATCAAGCCAAGCGAAGGTCTTGACTATGCACATGACCTGAACCGCGACCTTAATGCCTTCATTATCAAAGATGGTTTATGGGCGGTTGAGTTGGATATGTCGCCACTCGAAATCGATATTGAAGACGAAGATTTACTTGAGGCTTGCAAAGCTGAGGAGCGTCTGCGCGATTGGTTTCGTACAATGACCGCGGCTGTCTCTGAACGTGCAACGCCTTATGTGCGCCGCGAAGCGTGGGAGCGCTTTAGGCTCTGGGCTACATTGCTCACAGCGAGCTTCCCAAATCATGATTGGCCGCGCACGGTCGTCTCTAATGATAACTTTCACGCCGCAAACGATAATAGCGGTTTTGATGACACTGGAAACCGTTTCCCCCGAGGCCCGCGCTCGTAGCGGCTATTTAAAACTTATCGGCGCTCATAAAGACGCTGTGTAACGGAGACGACTATGACACGTACTATTCCAAGCAAGTCAGGCGGTAATGCCCGCAGTCGGTCAAACGACCTGCTGTCCTACGGTGCGGGTATCACTGCTGTGATCTTTGCCCTCGGCCCTGCATTTACGTCATCAAACTCTTGGTTCGTAAATTACGTGATCGGCTATTACGGAGACGGCTTTGCAGGCTTTGCCAGCATCTTCCTCTTCATCTTGCTCGCGCTTTTGATTTTTAGCGCAGCAACGCTGACGATTCACACAATCAGCAATGTCATTCAAAGCCGCGCAACTGCGTTCGGCCTTATTTTTAAACGCTAAAAGGAGAAAAGCGATGTTTACGAAAAAGAAGAAAATCGGCGGCGGTCAATATGGTGTCTACAAAGACGTCATCGATTGGGATGCCGTCTGGGGCTGGGTGTTCATGGGCGGTATCGTGTTGTTCCTGCTGTCGATGTGCAGCGGGTAACACCGTACCCAAAACTACATCTGGGGCGCTTCTGCGCCCCTTTTTTTATGTCCTAAATTAAAGGAAAGATGATGATCTCGCGCAATGAAGAATTTCGGTACGGCTCGGCGCGGTGGGCTGATTATGAAGACCTCGTTCATGCTGGCATATTCGACAAGAAAGGTCTGCCCTTCGGTTATTTCGAAAACCGCCTTCTACGTTTTGAATCTGACGCGCCGCGCCTGACCATCGGCGGTGCGGGATCGGGCAAGCTGCGCGATGTTCTGGGCGAAGTTTTATGTCGCCCATGTGATATTAGCATGGCTGTACTAGACCCTCGGGGGGAACTCTGGGAAATTTCGTGGCCGCTTCTCGCCGCGCAAGGCATATACGCCTATAATTGGGATCCATTTAAAATTACGGGATTATGCCACAGCATCAATCCTCTTGAACATTTAACGCCTGATAATCCTATGCTGTTTGCGGACATCATTCGTCTTGTCCGCGCTCTGCTGCCGCTATCCGCTTCTGCATCGGGAAAATACTTCGAACTCACGGCGCAAAATGTTCTCGCCGCTCAAGTCCTGCATCAAGTCTTGGTATTTGGAAAAATTGATTTTCCCCGCCTGCATGACCTTATTCATATCATTGAAGGTGATTTGTCTGCGTGGGCTGATGTGCTGCAATCTATGCTTGGTCGCCCTGAGCTATTCCTGCGCTCTGCCGCCAATGTTATTATGACCCGTCAGCAAGATGCGCCCAAAGAATTTGGCGCGGTGATGGGCGAAATTTACGCCAATATGGTTTGGCTCAATGATGATAAAGTCCGCGCAAGCCTTAAGGGCGGCGGCTGTTCCTTGTTTGAATTGGTGGACGGCAAGCGCCCTGTGCGGATTCACTTTACCGTACCGGGCGATTTGCTAGAGTTTTGCTCTCCCATACTTCGCGTGTTCATTGATAGTATCATGGCAATAAAAGCCCGCCGCCGTGCGGCGCGGCGTATCTTACTGCTGATTGATGAAGCGGCCATGCTCGGTAAAAACTTCTCGGCGCTTCAATCAGCCTTCACCTATGGCCGTGGCTCTGGCTTGATTACATGGGCTATCTTCCAAGACCTCGGTCAAATCGAAGCCAATTTTGGCCGCGCTGGAATTCAGACATTCCTTGGCAGTGCAGCCATGCGTCAATTCTTTGGGGTTCGTGACCACATGACTGCCAATGTCGTTTCGCAAATGGCAGGCTATGAAACCTTGGAATATGATGATGAAGGCAGGCAAGCGCAGGCTGAACATCAAATGATGCAAAATATTCACGCTATCATGGACGGCGCTGATCCCTTCGAGAACGCGAGGGCGTTTGAATATCATCGCCAATCATCACAGCGCCGCAGTAAAATACGCCGCTTCCTAATCGACCCTGCCGAAGTTATGGCGATGCGCGAAGATGAAATGATTGCCTTTATTGCGGGCAAAGACATTCCGCCGATACACGGAAATAAGTATCCCTATTTTGAACGGCTCAAAGCTGGGCAGTTCTATCCCAATAGCAACCACCCGCCGATAGACCGCATTCGGGTTAAATCGCTTTGGGGGCATAAAACTTTGGCCGTAAACCGCGTTTCCGTTCCTGCGAAATACGCGCATTTCCCCCAATATGATTGCGGTTATGCCTTACAGATTGAAGGCCAACCACTCTGACATAGGAGATCGATATGAGTGAAGCTAACGAACAAGGCGCAACGCCTAAATCTGAACGTGCCTTTGATGCTTTTGCCGTGCGCAACGACAAAGACGGCAAAGGGCATTTCCACAAAGTCGGCGCGGCCTTCGCGCATAAAGACGGTAAGGGCTATGACATTGATATGGTGGCAACGCCAAGCAATGGGCGCTTGACCCTGCGCAGCCCGCAAGAGCGTTTAGAGACGCAGCGCAGTGAAGAACGCGGCGCTACGAACGGCGCAAGCCGTGAGCGCGAATAAAGACTTCTCTGGGGCGGTAAGGCCATCGCCCCAGACTGTCACGAAAGAGCAACGTCTAAAGCTACTGCGTGATCGTGCGCGATATGAACTGCATGAAGACTATCGCCCAAAGGGTTCAGCGGCAGCGCATGTGCATAGTTTTGTTGAGCGTCAACGTGAAGCCAAGATCAATCACATTGATAACCGCATGTCAGATGCACATCAAAAACTGCAACAAGACCGCGTCAGAGTTGTCCATCAAGGACGCGCAAAATCGGGTTTCAATTCGCAGTCTCAAAGCCATGAAAAATAGTCTGTAACCCGCAGAAAACCGCCAAAATTTGTATTCGCTATAAATATTATGGTAAACTTAAATATAGGGAAGACTTGCA
>JAUMHO010009580.1:0-11559 GCA_032360965.1 Ulva armoricana | reverse complement strand
CATGTAGGACTGTTGCGGACTTCAACAGTCTCACCACGCACACACCTACAGGTGACGGCCCACTCAGGTGGCGTCGGATACCAGTCTATCACAAGAATACTATAATTGTCTATCAGACTACACGTATACGTTCAAATACATTCGTAGTCATGTATAACGAGCTCGAATTTTTATTTACTGTTCTGTGTGTGCGTATTGTGTATCCTACACATTGCTCGCCTGGCTACCTGCATGCCTGGTTGGACACTCCCATTATCTCAACCAGGCACATTACCTTTATGAACTATGTGGCCAACAAAACCTTTGTTTACAAATTGTCTATAGCAATTCATGCACATCAAAATGTTCCGATCGAGATCAGGTGGTGCACGACGTTTTCAATGTGTGCTTCTGTCACAGTGATGCGGGAGTCGCGGCGATATTATGTGCAATGTCGGTTGAGTACGAGCAGGCAATGCGTCGTGGTCGAAACTATATGTTTCTGTTGAAGATGTTAATTGCTTCGTAACATAAACGTTGTTACACATCAACCCTATCGCATATTGCACGCGCGCATCACGACGTCCGTACGCCTTGCCCTAATACATACTTCACTTATCCCCACCATACGCACGTCATGACGGACCGCAGTCTGACCAGGCACTCTCCAGTGGGTCATATATTTATTTATACTTCATTGCATTCTTTGTTTCAAAAAATGAGTATCTTCAACTTCAAATCTTGCATTGAATTTTAAAAAAATTCGTTGTTTTTTTTAATGTAACATTTCATTAATATTTGCATTTCATAAAAAAGGGAATTATTTCCCAGCGTGTTCATGCAGTCGGCTGGCCTATTCTACAAGGAGTGCCTGTATTGAGGAAAACTGTGTTCGAACCCCAACATATGTAGTTACATCGAAGAGGGGCACGGTCACAAGTGCATCACGCCACAGCGTACAGGTCTCGAATAAGACCACCCTATCACACAGCCTCTGCATACGTCCCTCCTGGACACTCCGCCGGTTCGAAACTAGTCCCTGTAATCTGTGCAACGTGCGACATGGTATTTATGATAAGCAGGCTATTATATAGAATTATAATATAGAACCCCAACATATGTAAATCGGTATGGGAATTACAAATTCGTTGTTCGGGTTGGTTGTAGAAGGATTGAAGTAGGTAATGAGATGAGTTGTTCAATCGTTCATTAGTATGTCAGGTATTGGTATGATACATTCGCCGGACATTGAAAGGAAAGCGATGCCGAAAGTGAATTTTTTGTCATTATGCCAGTAGGCGAAGCATGAATAACGGCAAATAAATGCTTACATAAATATCCTAGAATGAAGATTTAATTTAAAACGGGTTTTATTGATATTGGGTAATAGTGTGATACATGGGCAGAACAGATGCATCGAAGATTCGATCCAACGCAACCAAATACTATCACTCTAGTTGACACTTAACTTGGTTAGACACTCTTGATGTACCTAGAGCGTTCGGCTGCGGCTGGGAGGTGGTGGTCGTGACCACCATGATACTCAACAGGACTAATCGGTCTGAAGGGGGTTGACGGTGATTGAAAAGAAACAATTCGTTTTGGACTGCTTCAGTCGCCGCAGCCGAGGCACCGGATCTGTGGGAGCTCTTCGATCAATTTGAAGATGATGTTCTCGCACCGGGGCACTTGCAGCTCGCTGTCCTAGAGATACAGCATTCCCGTCTCGGACATGATGGGATCGCAAGCTGCGCTTGGGCTCCTGGGTAAAGACGCCCGTCGTAGTTTGTCAGAGATGAATTTAAGCTGCTCATTCAATAGTGCCCACAGCGTCAGCGAATAGAAAATGTTCTAAAGCGATGTAAACGGCGATGACTTATGGTAAATATACTTAGTTTGATACCGGGTGGCGTAGCCATGATAACATTCGATTCTGATTGGGAGTATCTTGATGGGATGTCACCAGCGTTGACTTTGGCGGGGAGTCGACATGGGATACTGGAGTACAGGCGGGTTTTGAGTCTGCATTAATGGTTACAGTCAAATGGGTGTTTCAAACTAAAGGAAGCAATGGCTATTTTCATAGGTGACAGATAAGATAGTATACAATCGGTGCCAAACAAGAGGCAAGGAAAAGACTCACTGAATACAGATCTTCTGATCCCGAAGTCAAAAACCCTGATTCGGAAGTTAGCCATGAACACATCTTACTCCGTGCGCAGCAGTATCACATAAGACCGCTTAGGCAAAGGCAAGTCAAGAAGGGTGTACCATTGGATCCCAATAGTGGCACTTATCGAGCTCTGCGGCGATTGGTCGAATGTGGCATGGGGGTGCGGAGTGGGGGATGTAACAGAGATCCGGATGGATGGATGATTTTGCCATAGGTCATCGCTAGGGTTGAGGGTTGGAATTATGGGTAGGGAAGGTAATTCCAAAAGTAACTGGCAGTGGGTAGAGTCACAGCGCGAGGTGAACGGGGTATACGTAGAATAAAATCCCACCTTGCAATACACAACACGGAAGGGAATTACACAAAGGAGGTAACATACTATTGTTTGTTTCATAATTGCAGGGTCGACATGTTGGAAAAAAAGGGGGGTCACAATGTTGGTGGTGATGAAATAGTCGTCAAAGATGTTCTTCAGTGGGACAATGATTTGGACCGTCGTTGTTGAGGTAATGCGAGAATCGCCCACATAAAGTTGGCCATGAGCAAAACATGGTAATCTCAAATCTAGAATTGTACGTGCGAGTGTTTTGCCTTGTACCATGTGGATGGTGGTTGCGAATCCAATCATAATGGGGAGTTGAGTGCGAATAACCTTGATATTGTGGTTGAAACGTTGGCAATGGAATGTAGTTGGGATAGGAGGAATAAACTCTTGATGGCCGACGTTATCCTCGATCCCAATGCCAAGAGTCTCGATTCGCACCACGATATAGCGATAATCTCTTTGAAACAACCTCTTTGAAAAGCGACAACCTCTTTGAAAATCGCCAATGTCGGCGGTGAGGAAGACGGGAGTGCTCAATTTGAATTGAATGACGTGGTGCAGAACCACGGATTGATCGAGAGCGGCACCCATGGCGTATACATGTTTGCGAACGTTTTTGTTGAGGATCACATCTTCGGTAAGAGCTTTAACCACGGGAATGTAATCTTGTGACGTGACATTGTGCGACTCAGTTTGTAAACGATCCATCAACAATCGGTTATGATCATCAACGGTAGACCTGTGAGGTCCTATGATCAAATTCATAGGTGTGTCATTGACGATCGGCGCAAAGGTTGGTGTGGAATCAAACATCGAAAGGTAAATCCACATACGGCTCTTGTTGCAAGCATACGGGGTGGATGGTATGCATGGGAACAATTGTCGAGGAAACTTGACTTCATAAGCATCCTGTTATTTTCATAGTCACTGTTATCTCGATATGTCGGCACACTCGATGACAGTATACAGTGAAATTCCCTCGTTATGTTACACCTTGGTCATATCAGATCAAGGATCATGGTTAAGTTTCTACATACGGGTAACTAAATCACATAGATTGACCTATGGGACCGGCGATGGTACGGCTACGGCCTTGGCCTTGCTATTTCCTCGACCTTTCTTTTTAGTAGACCCTGTAATCGGGGGCGGTTCACAACGTTCGACCCCATCCTCCTTGTTATTGCTGGCCGGGGGTTCCTTTGGTGCGGGTTTCTTTCGCTTCTTTGTCTTCTTGCATGTGATGACAACCGCTTCAAGAACAATTGGTTGCACTTCCGGAGGCGGTTCCTCATGGACACTGATGTCCGGGTCGACGAGATTTACCGCTGACACGCCCCCAACTACAGTAGGCAACTCCTCCTCCGTGTCGGCGGCCAAGACAGCAGGAGGACTAGGAGATGGCTGCTGGGTAACAGGGTTCTGTGTCTGCATTATCGTTGTCATCGTAGCCGTCAGGTGAGCCTGGAAGGCCTGCAGCTGCTCTAGCATTTGTAGGATTTGAGTGTTGAAAATTGCACCCTCCCCGCCATAGTAGCGATGCGCGTCGGCTCGCTTTCCGGTGCCTCTAGCTCCACTGCCGTAGATTGGGGAGCGGCAGATCTCGACGAGAATTGCGGTTGAGCCACCACCGACTGTCCGACTACCTGTGCTACCCCCGGCTGAACGTGGGCTGTGCGTTGTTGCGACATCGCGGCCGGAGAATGTGAAGGCGCGGGAACCCTTACAGCGTGGCTCCTGGGGGTATGAGGGGGGCCACGTTGATGGGACGCTCTTCCGGGCGTGTGGGGGGGTGGTGTCTCATGGGCCGGTATGTCTCGGATAGTATCTGTAAACGGCAGCTCATCAATTTCTGTTTTGTGTTCTCAATTAAGGCAATTCATACATTCAAAGGACACGGTTCAACAACTGATACGGCTGGGAGACTCACTGAAAGCGATACCCCCTATCCGAAAATTAGCTAGGAAGAGCTGTCGGATTATGGTTGGCGGTATTACGTACGGCCTTAAGGCAGAGTTTACGTTGCCTCCGTCCACCTCGGCAATGCATCGCGTCTTCTTGAACCCTTCTATTGGCAGTTGCCGCCCAATATCCCCCCACATCTTTTTAGAACATTGGACTAAATCCCTATCTAGCAAAGGAGATTTGGCCTGGGTGTCTGGCGCGGCCGGAGAATGTGAAGGCGCGGGAACCCTTACAGCGTGGCTCCTGGGGGTATGAGGGGGGCCACGTTGATGGGACGCTCTTCCGGGCGTGTGGGGGGGTGGTGTCTCATGGGCCGGTATGTCTCGGATAGTATCTGTAAACGGCAGCTCATCAATTTCTGTTTTGTGTTCTCAATTAAGGCAATTCATACATTCAAAGGACACGGTTCAACAACTGATACGGCTGGGAGACTCACTGAAAGCGATACCCCCTATCCGAAAATTAGCTAGGAAGAGCTGTCGGATTATGGTTGGCGGTATTACGTACGGCCTTAAGGCAGAGTTTACGTTGCCTCCGTCCACCTCGGCAATGCATCGCGTCTTCTTGAACCCTTCTATTGGCAGTTGCCGCCCAATATCCCCCCACATCTTTTTAGAACATTGGACTAAATCCCTATCTAGCAAAGGAGATTTGGCCTGGGTGTCTGGACCCGCGTCTTTCATGCGAGACAGCATATCGACCGCGGGCCCCCCGCCATCCCTTCCATACCAATGGCAAACAAATAGTTCAAACATGTTGCTATTTCCCCAGTCAACACTCAGTTCCGCCCTTATGACTTTGAACTGGGCGTCAATGCAGCCTTGCAACGGGGTCATTGTGCTATCATAGAACTTGGCTTTGTCTATGCCCAGTTGTTGGCCAAATTCAGCAATTAAAGCTAGGGCAGGCCATGTGGTGACATTGATCATATACCAGGCGGGGACGTAATGAGCCCCCATATTTATCCCCACCCAAGACAATCCCGGATTTTGAGCCCTTAACGTCGCCACGATCGCCTGGCCGTTTTGCTGTATGCACACACCGTAGGTTACCTGCCCGTATTAATAATAGTTTAACCGAAAGTTCCTCAATAATGAACATGCTTTATTAGTACGTCATCAGATTTAGACAGCGTTATTTTCAAAAAAACAGGGGGAACCTCACATGCTTCCACACAGATGATCACATATCGCAACCTGCTTTTGAAACGTACCTCTCTCATTATGTCCAACGAATGACCAGTAGTCAAGATATCTGCGGATAGGTAGCCCCGAAGCCCATCTAACGCGTTCAAAGCTAGGGCCATGCTGACCGTAGGCAAGTTATCGGTGGAGTAATCTGCCATTTTTTCCTTAAAACGTGCTTTAGACAACTAAAAACTTATAACTGCTTATGTACTGAAGGCAAAGAGGAGATGGTATCTTTCCTTACTCATTTGGCCTTTATATATCCCGTTGTCAATTTTTTTGAGAGGCGTGGAACGCAAAAAAAAACGAAACGAATCGCAAGGCTGAAAATTTTCTTTTTCCCCTTCCATCGCATTTAAAGAATGTTCTCCTTCGTAGTAGCATTTACGCATCCTTTAGGACTAATCGAACACTTTCTGCTGGTCCTTTGTTGCCTGTGAAAACCTAATATATATGGAATTGATAGGATGTCCCTATTAAGCTGAACATTTTTCGCACATTTTCATGCGTATGGAATGTCTCAGATCTTCACGAAATCAGAACGTTCGATAGAAAGACCTCTCACATTCCGAAGCAACCCTTTTTCCGCAGTACTTCATCCGATTATGTTTTTTAATACGATGAAGTCCCCGATTAATTATGCGGCGCCGCCATTTTAAGCACATTTTTTTACTATGTTGGATTTTATAAAATTTTTGATTACCGTCCGACTATTTCAAAAAAAAAAATTCTCACCCCTTTATAAGCTGCTTGTAGCAATGCTATCATCACAATGCAGTAATGGAGAACCTGCTTCTTGATTTTCCGTCATCTCCTTTGCATGCTAGATTGGTGATTAAATTTGGTTCCCCCATCTGTTCGCACGACGTGGAACCGCTCTTCAGGTATGCCCTTTCCCTCTCAAATGTTTCAAATCCTTTTCCAAAGCACACGTGTCACCTGAGATATGCTGCAGGTTCCTGTTTGACAACACTCTGAAAGCACGTCACGCGAAAATGGGTAGGACCGTTCGTGCGTGGTTAGTTGCTCTTGTATGGATTTTTAATACATGTCAGACCCTCCAACGACCAGGGTTAGAATCACGCGAAGCAACAGCTAATAGGCATTTGGCAGCCTTGTGTGATAGATTGGACTTGCCTTTGTCTGAACGGCCTGTTCTTGTCAAACCCTTTGTCGCCTCTCCGACGGTCCTTCCATGTCGCTCTTTTCGTATTAAACCGTGTGCCCAAGAGATCGGTCCGGGCGGTGAGGTGCGCCTCCCGTTTTCCTTTACGTGTGTTTAGATTTTGAGCGTACATTTATTTCGCCACGTTATAGGTCGGCGACCCCATCATTTGTCCACGTTGTGGGGCCCCCCTTCTGTCTTCAGAAGCCAAGTTAGACCATGATCTGTGGCCAGCTGAATACACTAGGAATTCTGAGTTCTTCCGAAATGGCGGTTTCGGAGCACCGCCGCCGCGACACTGTCTTCCCTGCTGTTACCCTTTGTATGAGCATCAGCCTATGTTCTTGGAAAGTACCCCACCACAGTTTGCCGGGTTGTACAACGACCCGAACTGGAGCACTAGTGGTTGGGCTGTGAACCAGAACGTCGCACGGGCTAAACCTACATTCGGCCGTCCAACGGAAGAGGGGGGCTGTCATTTTTTTACCAACGCGGCCGGTCCCCTTGCCACTTTAAACCTGGAAAGCCTTGTCAACTTTCGATACCATCCTCCCAATGCCGCGTATACAATAGCCCGAAATTTTGCAACTGATCCATCAGTGTGGTGCGTTGCTTGCCACTTTCCTGTTTAATTCCTTCTGCCTTCAAATATTTGTACCCATGCTGCATACGAAAACAGATCTCTCGGTAGGACCAAGCGCTCTTCGTTGAGCTACATGAGTTTTTTCATTTTCCACAAGCCCCCATCGCCCCTGTTTTACATACAGGTTCCTTCGGTCTGACACAGACGCTGTGCGTGATGGAAACCTGACTCGATTGTCTGGCGAGGCACAAGCATCCCTTTCCACAGCCCGCGGTTACGAATTTACTGTGGACCCCGGCACCAACAAGGCTAACAACTTACGGGTGACCTGTTCTAAACCGCACCCTCGAAATACATTAGTCGCTATGTTTCCTGTCGCCGATGCGGCTAATCCACCTGCCGTGCAATACATTAATGTAAAAGACGACAGTTTCCCCAAGGACGATAACGAAGCTGCCTTTATGGCTTACCCCCTGCTTTTCCCGACGGTTCCGCCAGAACTCTCAAAGCGTAACCATCACACAGGCCGGCAGTTTCTACGGTGGCTCATCTTTCGGCAGCATACTCGGTTTGTAGGCTGCACAAGGCTGTTTCAAGCTTTTATTCTGACGACTTATATGAAAATACGAGCCGTTGATATACGCAGTAAGCCCCCTTGCTTGTGTTTCTGATACTTTGGCGCCCTCTGTTCGCGATCAAGCCACCGGTAACCGTCTTTTCTTTCAGACGCCCAAGACGCTATTGCGATAGCTATGACCGAAGTAGGAGAACGGTACGGCGACGCCATTCCTGAGGCCATCGTGGGGTCCTTCAGATGGTTTCGTATCCATCTCAAGGACGCCATGTTCGTGGCTAGCCTTAGCCAAGCCCGGAACGTCCTCATGTTTACCCTCACGACCAACCCCTATTGGAAGGCTGCTCTCACCTTGGAATCCATTGCTGGCCGGACATCACCACATTCAGAAGCTCGTTTCGATCTGAACGCACGTTTCCGTCTGTTTACCTATGTCCTGACTGTTAACCTATGTCATGGTCGATGATTTGCCTATGTTTTTTCCTGCTTTCCCGAACACTCTTTCACCGAATATTGGGAAGAGTTAGCGTTAGCATTCATATCTGGTTTGTGTACAGGCCAGGTGCTTCTTTGAGGCAAGGGCTCGGCTCCGCCGATTCTTAATCGACGGCCACCTCTTTCCTCGGCCCCACAGCATAAAGGTCGACTGGATCGTAGACGCCTTGGAATGCCAGTTTCGAGGCAGCCTGCACAACCACGTCATCGTCAAATTCTCCGGACCTACGTGGGACGTCAGCTTCCTTGGAGACATCATCGTCACGCGACCCCCCACCGCCGATGAGGAACGGGCCATGCCAGGTGTAACGGCCCTTTTCCGCCGGTTCCAGCTACACACCTGTTCTTCCAGGTGCACCAAGGCAAACAATCTCTGCCGTTTCGGTTTCCCCTTGCCCGCGGTGTCAGTACCTTACGTGGACAACAATGGCTGCTTCATACCAACCCGTTTACCTGAACACAGCAATGTGCGAAACCCTTTGTCACTCACGTTGCCCTTGCCCATTAGCCCCTTTGTCCTCTTCATCAACTCATTACCACTGCCTCATAAACAGAACATCTTGCTTTAACGAATCACCTTTTTCATAGACAACCGTTGTGTATCAGTACTGTCCCCATGCTTTATCTTTGTTAGACTATGTTTAACGCGCTTTCACTGACGAAACCCACGCCCTGTTCAGGTCGCATCATACTGTATTAAGGTTCTCTGGTCAGCGGGGGCCCACACCCACGTCCAAGGCTTCCACACGGCTGGTCCAGTTCCGTACTTGCTGTCTTATACCCTTAAAAACGACGACAGCGTTTACGCAACTGTGTTAGTGGCTCATGCTAACGCTCGGGAGCGGGCCTTCACAGCCCCGCACGAAGCACCGCCTGCGGTATCTGAATACGCGGTTTTCACTCGCTTTACCACACTCTGTGCGAACGAAGCCATCTACCGTTGTTTAGACGTAGCGCCTGTTTTCCGTGCCCCGGCTGTTAACCGGGTCAAGGTTTACTGCCAGCTAGATACATTTACAATTTTGCAGTCAGAATGTATTAGCTTCGTCACCTTCGTCGGTCGATTTTTCAAACGGCCAGACGTGTCCCTATCGTTCGGATTTCTTGAGTATTACAAGCAGTTCCGCATTCGAAGGCCTGACGAGCCACTTACAGATAGCTGCGTAATCGACAAGCATCCCAAGACCCCCGTGTTTGTCAACGCTCGGAAGGCTCCGGCTCTCGTGCGGTTCGAGCTTCGGTCATCGGCCGGTGCCGAATCCACCTCTCTTCGAAGGCTCCTGGCCCACCCTACCCATTCGAGGTTAGCTTCTGCTCTCCGCCCTGTCCTTTACTGATGTGACTCGTTTACGTTTGACTCACCTGCATACCTTGTCTTTCGGCGAGGTTTCCCCGGTCCCTGAACCTCCTTAAGTGTTTGCTAATCAGTCCTCCCTTCGACTGTACACTGTCCTAGCGTAACCGCGGTTAATTGCAGGTTTGCCGTCGACCCCCGAACCTTGTGCACGGTTCGGGGAGAGGTTCACGCGTCGTTCAGTTCCGCGGCTGCAGCGCTCGGTCTCTCGGACCCTCGAGGGATCACCGTCACCTACATACGGACCCTTTCCGAAGAAGGGCTGCCACCCGCGCTCTGCCTTCAGGCGTTGGTGACCTGCCTCTTCCACATCGTGGGCATCGACAGCGCTTACGACGCCATCCTCCAATGCGCCGCTTACGTCACGGACCCCCCTTTATGATAACTGGCTGTTAACTGTCCACAATGCCCTGTTCGTATGTTTTCCGGCCCCTTTGACTTGACCCCTTGTACCTGTACTAACTACAGATGCCTGCCCTTCTCATTCCACCTCTTGTATTACTACCGTTTATACCACCGCATCGGCCTTGTATCGTGACTCCGTACGCAGGCGGCCTTTGAAGAAGCGCTCCGGCGGGGTCGCCGCTTAGAAGCCCTCGACGACGCGGATCTCACTTTCGCTATTGCCGGGTTTCCCCGCCCGCCAGTCCCCCCGAGTACCATTGAAGGCCCATGTCGGGAGGACCTCAACAATGAGCAGAAGGGGATCTTCGACTCTGTGTTGGCTTCTGTCGGCCGGCCAAGAGACGCTTCAGTTCACGTCGTCGAGGCGCCTGGGGGCTCACGAAAGACGTTCACCGCGCTTGCCCTCGCTCGGCGCGTTTGCGAAACATACCATCCTGTCCGGAACGCGTCTCCCGTTGTCCTAACAGCGTATTCCCATGCCGCTGCCAGGCTGTACCCTGGTGGGGTAACATGCCATGCTGCTTTCCATCTGCCGCTTTCGGATCCGGACGATGATAGTGGGCCTGTTATTCGTTCAGCTAAACCGTCTTTCGTGCGTCGTATGTCATCAGCCCGCCTTATCATAGTCGACGAATGCTCCATGATGCGAGCTCCCGAGCTGGGCGCTATCGTCAAGGCCTTGGGAGCTATTTCGTTTACAGGCACGCTGGTCCTGCTGGGCAACATGGCTCAGCTGCCTCCTGTTTTGCCGGGAGGGGATGAAGCGAAATTGCGTGCCCACCACATCTCGTCGGCCCCGGCTTTCCTCAATGCGGTGCCCCATACACTGTCCCGCCTCGAAAGAATAGCGCCCGATCACGCGTCTCGTCACATGGCGGCGGCGGTTCTGGAACTGGGATACGCCCTCGATACGGTGTGGCCCACACCCTGTTGTGATCCAGTTCCTGCTTATTTATTTTACTCTACATACCCATTATATCCTGAAAGTCTGTGCTTACCTTCCTGTTCTCGATTTATTTAATCCACCCTTACTCACAGCAGCCATATCATGTTCTTCATTGCTACTATTAAAGAACGGACGTTTACTGTTATTCATTGCCACTTGCCCTACAGGAATCGGAAGACTTCCGCTACGAGACCCGGTTATCAACTGACCTCTTCCCTGCTAGACCGGCGACGGCAGCCTCCATTCTGGAATGCCAGATGTGGGCCTTCCCCTCCCTTTTCGGGCCCAATCCCCGGTACGAGCGGTCGTCAAACATGCGCCCGGACATGATCATCTCTCCTTCGAGGGCCGTTGCCGCGGAACACAACACGGCCCTCACAGCTCGGCTGCCGGGGGACACCGCCACCTTCC
>JAUMHO010009569.1:0-11564 GCA_032360965.1 Ulva armoricana | reverse complement strand
GGGCCCTTATCGTGACGATAGGGCACCGCGTTATTCGACACCTCTATGCTTTATCGTCATACGATAAGCCCCCGTGGGGACAGGGCCCCGGTTTCGCTTTAAGGACGAGCCAATGCCACATATTGCGCAGGTCACGTGGCAGGCATTTGCTGCATTCCGTGTAGAGCAGAGTGACATGTTGTGTCGCAACCGTCGTCGCGATCGCAGGTGATGCCATTCAATTTGCTGCGATCGTCCTCAACATAGTGGACCACGACCATACCATTTGAATGATTATGTCCTCATTAGTTTTCTTGAGCCTGGAAGTACTTTTGCATTCTATCAGTCGAGTACGTTGAATTGCGGCCACAGAGTTGTGGTCAATGGCGGCGAACAGGCGCTTGAAAGCCCCGCTTTGTAGCTTGCAGAAGCTCAGTGCATTTTACACAGGTGGAAGTATCTCTGTGATCCCAGGTGAGGAGGATCTGATATGTGTTTGCGGGGAGGAATTGAAGGTACGTGTTGCCCGCAACGTTTGGGCCTGCGCCTTCCTGTGCTGCGTGTTGTGTATGTTTCAGGTCCATATATGCCGACGATCTTTCAGACATTTTCATCAGCTTCAGATAATCAATAGCAAATCTGGAGTCGTGAATCGGACTCTGCCTGGAGACTCTGAGCCTTTGACAGCCATGTGTGTTCATCCATCCGGTAAAAGTGTCGTCACATCCTCACGAAGCCTTGTTAGTAAATTTTGGAGCCTCCAGACGGGGCGATGTATCAGGACTTGGAAGGTGTGGCATGATCGATAAGTTTGTAGTGCATGGCTATGTTGCGTGTCAGAATTGTTTCAGCAGTGCCACAGTTTTGATGTCCCAGCATTCTTCGGTTTCAAGCTACTGGAATTCTTTCCGCAGTTATCTCCAAGATTTTTAGCGAGGTTGTGACCCTGTCTCAGCTCCCAAGCCCAGTCAATCGTGATTAGGGTGCATGGCCGACATGCCAACTTATTAGTTTGCAATTTGTGTAGAAGCTCTGCACATGGCGCCTCACTGAAATCTGTCAGCTGAAAGTTATGTGGAATGTTCCGTGGTCTGTGTGCAGGCTCACACCGCGCCTGTCGCCGACATTAGCTTTGATGCATCTGGTGGATACTTTGCCACTGCATCGGCAGGCTGTGAAGTAAAGGTTTGGGACACAGATGCGGGCTTCTGCACGCATTCCATGATTGGCCATGCTGGCATGGTAGTGTGTGTGCTATTCCATCCAAATAAACCGCTTCTGGCTACCTCTGGTGATGATGGTGTCGTGAACATTTGGAATCTGCCATCCAAGAACATAGCATTCAAGCTTACAGGGCATGTCAGTGTTGTTTCCGCCATTGCGTGGGCATCAGACGGTGCACACCTCTTGTCCGCGGGAAGGGACAAAGTTGCAGTGTTGTGGGACACAAGAACCGGTGCAAAAGTCCGCAGCATCGCTGTGCTCGAGGCGTTGGAGACTCTTGTAGTTTTGCCGCTTTCCATCTCCCAACAGGTTTCTGCGCCAGACTCAAATTCTGCTCCCAGCATCTTGTTTGCAACTGGGGGCGAAGCTGGTGTTGTGAAGGTTTGGAGTGCCCAGACCGGCCAGTGTGTCGTCAACGGGCATGCTACAACACGGGGTTGTGATGCCCATGCAATTGTCAACCTGCTTGTCCTGCCGCACACACAGGAGCTAGTGAGTGCCACAGCAGATTGCACCCTGACTTTCATATCATTTCGCGGCAGGAGCCTGGCGACCGGCAAGACTCTCCTGGGAAATCTGGGTGAAGTCACCAGTGCAATGTTTCTGGATGACTGTGCGTTGCCAACGCAAGCTGAAGCTCTTAGTCCCAAAGATAAATCCCATGAGCCTGCTCAACCCGGCTGCATTGCAGTTGCAACAAACAGCAGAAGTTTTTATCTGCTGTCATCCTTATCTTTCGGTTGCACAAGTGTGTTTGAAGGGCACAGTGATATTGTGCTTTGCATGGCCGCCCACTGCTTCCAGAGTTCCACTAACCCTGTGTGGCTCGTGGCTTCTGGTAGCAAAGATAACACGGTCAGAGTGTGGCATATTCCAACAGGGAGGTGCTTAGCAATCGCGGCCGCCCATCTGGGGTCAGTCACGTCTGTAGCTTTCTTCTCCCAACAAAGCCCAAGTTTGCTATCTGGGGGTGATGATAAGCTAATCCAGACATGGGACTTGAGCAGTGTGTGGCAAATTCTCCAAGGTGGTTCAATACCACTTGAACCTGTTGTGCTGTCTGTATCGGCTGCTGTCGCAGCCCATGAGAAAGAGGTGAACTGCGTTGCGGTGTCCCCATCAAATGCATTGGCGGCATCAGGAGGAGCAGATCGTAAAGCACGCGTATGGAAGCTACCTGCACTATCCTCAGCTGTAGTCTTGTCAGGACACAAAAGGGGTGTATGGGATATTCAATTTGCACCCATGGATCAGGTGTGCATGTTTCAACAAGTGCACCATGCAGGTGACAGCACTGGCACAAATTGTCAAGTTCACCTCCTTGCAGCAGCCGCCACTGTGCAGAGGTAGGTCCGCTGACCCCCAGCATATCTGCAGGCCGTTCTGACGGCATCAGCTGATGCAACGTTGCGTATATGGACCGTGAAGGATGGCTTGTGCATTCGCACGCTGTTTGGTCACGGGGCATCTGTCCTCCGCGCCAGATTTAGCGCTGCGGGTTCGAGAATCATCTCTAGTGGCACTGATGGGTTGCTCAAAGTGTGGAATGTGCAAACGGGACACTGTCTCTTCACTGAGGAGGCACATGACGGGAAAATCTGGGCATTAGACGTGGGCGGGAAAAACCAAAGCTTTGTTATTTCTGGTGCCGATGATGGCTCCCTGGCAATGTGGGGAGATGGAAGCAAGGCAGAGGCGGATATACAGCGGCACAAGCATGACCTCGATGCTCAAGCGCTGCAAGTGTGCTCTGCCGGGCTCGCCAGTGAGTGCAGATATGCTTTTCAATCACATGTTCCCATGTGGTGCTGCTTCAGGTCCTTGAGAATGCTGTTATGGCCAAGCAGTATGTTAAAGCAGCCAAGATGGCGATTCGGCTACAGAAGCCATCTAAGCTGCTTCATGTCGTGCAAGACGCTCTGGTCAATAACAACACATGTGGAAACGCTTCCCTTGAATTAAAGCTGATCACAAGAAACTTGGATCACGATGATCTTCGTCGATTGCTGATGTATTTACGTGACTGGAACACATCACCCAAGCATTACACTTGTGCACATGCCCTGCTGCATGCAATTTTGGCATCCAAGCATCCTCAGGTGGGCACTGCAGCGACTAAAAAAGCTCTGCCAGCAGTGTGAATGTGCTAGGTGCATGCTCTTTGTGGGCTGCTGAGTGTTCTGCTACTGTCTGATGTGCTGTTCACGGTTGAAGGAGTGATGCAGGAGCTCATTGGACTGCAAGGGCTTCAAGATGTCATTGAGGGACTGCTTCTGTACTCATCACGACATTATGATCGCATGGATCGTCTTCTGCAGTCTACATTTGTGCTTGATTACATGCAGTTTCAACTGCAAGGTTACAGTGGCAATGGCACCAGTTAAAACTGTACGGAGATGAGCCCTACCATTACTCCTTAGCCACATGAAAAACTGGTTCCCAAATTTACAGGTCTATACCACTTTTGCACATGTAGTAGTACTACACAGTCCACACAAAGACCCAAGAAGGTCCAGGGTATTTATGCTGCAATGTTACGGTTGCACCGTTTTCTCCCTGCACGTTGGTCTCTCAATGGCACCTGCTCCAAGCGTATGGGCCCTGTGCCACTCAGCGAAGGGTGCAGGAGCAATGACCACGCGAGGGCAGGCCAATCAATCTATGCAACATCTCTGCTGCTGCAATGGCATGTTGCAGATTGCAAATCCAAAAACTGCTGTGGAATTGCAGGATTGTTAGCTGCTCTGTGGCCATGCACACCCCTGATCATGTGCCGTCCTGTAGCATGTGAGGTAAACGGAAATTCCCGGGAACAAGTCTCACCAGACCCGAGTGACGCAGGGAAATTGCCACAACCTATATTTGACCTCCGGGTCGACCATGGATAGCGAACTGACTCCAGTAGTGGCCCAGGGCTTTCAGCGCCATACTGGATCGGACCTGTATTGTGACCCCGTGCTGACAAGATCTGCAACAACACGTTCCAATCATCCAATCTGAACAGTTATTCAGTAAAGGACCAGATGCAAAACCAAGTGTTCGAAGTGCACCTTTCCAGGTTGCGTTGATTGCTCTTTCATCATGTGCAGAAGATCTGCAGCGCCTTGCAGTACATCTGGCTGCTGACTCTCATGCCTGTAGGAATGTGTACCCGCTCGCCTCGGGGAGGAAATGCGCATGCACTTATCCTCACCAATTGCCAACTTGCGCTGTTCCACAACAACATGCTGTGATCTAGACCGTTCCGTTACATATATCATACCCTGCTGCGATGTAAAATTGCCGTCACGCCTGAGAATTTTGTTTCCTGCGGCGCAGCAAGATTGTGCCAGGTGGAAAAGGTCCTCCGATGCGCCCTTGGGAACAGACAACAACTTGGTGGTGAGAATAGTATCGGCAGCCTCTTGAGTTGGTCTGCTCGAAGTTTGATGGGCCAGAATATCCTCTTCATATGCTGTTCCCCTTTTTTGTGATCCATCGTTCTTCTCCCATCCACCTTTGTTCCTGGCAAACTCTTCAATGAACTTACGGGCGGCTGCAGACGCGTGCCGGGACCCACGGACATTGAAATGGTGACTGTCAGTCACCAAGTCATCGCCAGCGATGCGCTCACTGTAAAGTGCGTCTGTGCTGCCTTTCTTCTTCTCTCGCTGCATCTTAGAGTAGCAAGCAGTGCACATACGTATATCTGCAAGCAGTCAATGTAAAGCTATAGATGCTAATGCGTAATATGACATCATTGATGACATAGTGGATGTTTCCTAGCTTTTACAGATGCGTGTATGTACACGCGCGATGATCAGCGAAACCACAGCGACACACTATTGGGACCATTCCGCCTCAGGCTTGTTTGTGTGTTCGAGCAGACGTCACATTGCCATCCGTCATTCTCATAAGTAACACGCTTCTTCGCTTTTTGGCCCCCCTGCACGAAAATCACACACACTGCTGCCTGTCGTACATAACTGAAGATCACCGGGCCCTAAAGCAACAAATCTAGCCACTAATGCAAAACATATTTACTCATGCATCATGTTCGGTAACAGATGGCGCTAATATGCGCTGCAGTCGCAGACCAACACCCTTTGTTCGGCCACATAGGCAAAAGCGATACCATGTTAGTAGACACGCCCTCAAGTCAGCCAAAGCCTGCTTGATGCGACAATCTTTGCGTTGAAGTTGTTCTTCAAGTTGGCGAATGGAAGTTTTCAGACTAACAAACTCAAACAGACCACCTGCTGCCGCGGACACAGACCGTGTATGACAATAGTACCACAAGAATAGCCAGAAAATAAAATCCTGCCTACTTTTGGTGCAGTCACCAGATGCTTTGAGTCACGTAGCGTCTTTAGTCGCAGCTCTGAATAAGCTTGGAAGCGTCGACAGACTCATGCGATGCATGCTGAACTTGAATGAACAAGCTCGAGACAGCGCGTGAGGGCTGGGCACTGCTCGCCACGCTGCGCGCTGGCCCCGGTTGGCAAGCACAAAAGTGCAGCCTTCTGATGGAATTCACGCGATCGCAACTCACCCGAAAGTGGCACTACAAATCGTTTGCAAGCCCGAAGTCCTCGCACATGATGGTATAGCATGTCCAATTGTAGAGATCTGCTGTGCTTTATGTGTCGAAGACTCAGATGGGCCTTTGTTTCCAGTGATAATGTATCAAGTGATTCATGTCATGTTGATGGAGCCCTGAGCCAACCTGGCAACGGATGTTTCTCAGTATGTATTGGTGACAAACGCACAGGTGCCGTACTAGTGCACTGATTAGGTCTAAAACATGTCAGGTCTGAGAGTAATGCACACAATGCTGCTTGTACGCCATAATTCTCAAGTTCGTCTGTGCAGGGCAGTGGGATTTGTGGTAGTGGAGCTCAAGTTCCTCCAGTTGTGGCTGTGGCAACAGTGTACTGTCGATGTGGAACCTTGGAAGTGCCACACATCTGACTGTGGATTGTAACCAGGCGCGACTGTTGCACATATCTCCGTATAAGCAGATGCGAGCATTGGGGCATAGATCAATTGCACATGGACCTGCCATGGCGTCGACCGCAGCAGCACCATGTCCACTGTGGCCCCCGTACAAGAACTGCATAATTGTGATCCCAGTATCAGTGCTGTTCAAAGAATCAGTAACATAACGTCATGATTGACAACACATTGTAATGTGGCCAGCGCTCCTCCTTGCATGATGGCAGTGGTGGAAATCATGGTTGCTGTGTCAAACGAGTGAAAACTGTTGGCTTGATAATGTGTGCACCCAGATCTTGTGTGCACCCAATGGTTACATCAATAGCATTTCTATCCAGCACGGCAACACAGCCAGGAAAGACTGTAACGGGTGTGCCACCGTGAACCTGTCAAAAAGAGTCTTACACAGTTTTCTTGGATCGCCGCTGCACGCCAGAACTATCAACTTACGCTTTCTGAATCCCTTTCCTGGGCTGGGCAGTACTCTATTGCCTTACATATGGTACCATGGACTCATTTTTACAGCCCAAGCCTCATAGGGCAGGTACCTTGGCATACCGGTCTGAGCAGGCACATCTGGCGTTTCTTGCACCACACCTGATGTTGTTTTCCCTGTCGACACAGATTCAAGCTCTTGTCTAGGCTTCTTACACCATTATTCCTCAGCGAAAACCTTACGCATGATCTTGTCTGTCAACTTCTGCTGCAATTTCATTCATCGTTGGCCGATTCCATTCTCCACCTAAAAGTTGCAGAACGGTCGATTTTCCACGCCTGCGGCGTCCAGTAGCTATGCATGTCAACAAATGGTACAGCCCACAGATAGCAAAAAGATTCCCATTTGCTAGAGCGACATCAGGAACTTTTTTATATAATTTTTTATTTATTGATGTAAAGATATTTTTTTAAAAGCGAGGCAAAGTATTGAGTGTCAAACCGATCCGTACAGCGCTCCAATTGTTTTACTGGCTCCAGAATCGAGTTCATTTAAAACAGTATAGGATCTGTAGGAGCCACACTTCGGATGTCACAGGGGCCTTGCGATTTTGTGTCTGCTGTTGTGATGCCAGCCTTTACATCGTGCTCAGATTCGATCATGTTCTCATGCGGGGGAATGGTTGCTTCTGCCGGCCCACTGGCCAGCAAGGACTTGAAGCGATCTTCGACTGTCGTGCATAGGCCAGCTTGTAGATCTTCAAACAATTTTTTCCCATAGTAGCACTTGCAGCTGTTTCGCATGGCAACATGAGCCTCTTCACCTTTCTCAAGAGTTTCACAAATACAGTGGAATCTAAACTGCTGCTTGACTTGATGAACATCTCTCAGCATAGCAAGCCATTTAGGCGCCTCAACATTCAAGCTACAGCCTGAAGTACACCTCGGATTGACGTGCGCCCGCAGGCTGAAACAGATCTGAGCTCCTGATCTTGAACACTGAATAGATACACCGTGATGCAGTGCAACACTGTCATACATTGCACTAGCTTGCTTAGCTTCCCAGGTCCTCGTATCGTTGTGTGCTTTTCCAGACCCTACTTCCTGTCAGTATGTGTAGCACTGGACGTGGCAAAGCAAACGCCAGCCTATTAAAGCGTCTTTTAATGTCACCTTCATAGCCAGACAGCAAGTGGATCGCATGGTTCAGGCGCTCATAATTCACAGAAAATCGTAGTAACGAACCAAAGGTCAAACAGTGAGACAACATAACATTGAAAGGCATGCTCGTGCAGCCCAGAGCAAGAAAATAGAGTTGTGCATGCATGTGGACTGTTACGACGACAGCCCTGGTGGAGCTGTGAGAGGTGAATCGGAGGACACAGCTGGACAGCGCTGATTCTAGTTTGAGTCCAGACATGTAGAGCATGGCCCATTTGGTGCAGGAAAGACTGGGTAGTGGAGCTTGCATGGCGGGTTAAACACAGTTGTACACACTTGACAGCTATCTTGAGCATGATCACGCTAAAAACCTGAAAGAAGATGAACTGCAACGGTTCTCGAGCATTTTCGGCGGGGCGTCTGAGGCGGCGATGCTGAGCGAGCGCCAGCGTGACCAGTGTGCTGGTACGATGTCTTGTACAGGCGAAACTCCGCGCGCCGACAGCTGTATGGGACATGTATAAGCTAAACGAGTTTCGGTGTTAATACAGAAGTTCTTGCGAAATGGCCGCAGTGCTACTGGAGGTCTTTCATGGGCGAGGGCAGAGCAAGCAGTGAAAGCGGCAGTCTCGGGCAAGAGCAGAATGATTCAGAAAACGGCACTTCAGAATGACAGGGAGAGGTGTTGCTGTTGAGTGTTGTGAATGTCGGACATTGATAGCATTTGTGGGGTGTCAGCTAGGTCAACATAGGCACAAGATTGACCAGCCTCATCCAAACCATGGAGCGGCCTATTGCGTGAATGTGAGCGCAGGTTTCAAGTATCCATTGTCGCAATCATGAGAAAATAATGAATTGCACTTGAATTAGTTGGACAATTTTCATGAACCACTGGAATAACTTGTCAGCTGACAGAATTGCAAAACAACTACACATGAACGGGAACTCTATCGCTTGAACACATTGACAAGTGCGTGTGTAACCTCAATCACACGGCATAGCCATGGTTTGAGGAAACTGTCATGAGGTACAACATTCAAAACTTAGTACATCAGATGATCAGGGCTCATCGAAGTCGCAAATACTGGGTTAATAAACATGCATATGTGCATTTGCTGGCGGAGTTTTCATGTAGGGCTGATAAACAGCTGCGCATTGGACAATTTGCAAGTCATGGCCTGGCTCGACTTCCTGACCTGCAGCTGCCCCGTCGTCCCATGGTCCTCCCAGAACGGCCTGATCGCGGCTTTGCACGCTCTGATCGTGTACCAAAGCCACTGTTACGTAAACTATCCAAGGATCCATCGCCTCGAAAATTAGGGGTGTCGCTGTGTCCCAAAAAGGCTGCATGCACTGGAGTGTCACAACTGCATATATCCAGGGATAATATTGTAACACGACACATGCGTGGTGGACCATCGGCAGGACAGTGCGCTAATTGATCAGTGACGACACTCATGAATGCAGTACCTGCATGTGTAGATGATTCTGCATCAGCCTCCCCATCCCGTCTAGTGTGCCCGCCAAGCGCATCAAAAGAGTCATCATACTCATCATTGTACTCCACATCTTCGACTTCCTGAGATTGGATCAGCGTAACAGTCTTTTGCACCAAGGCTTTCTTGGGATTTCCCGAGTCGAGATCAAGTTGACGTCTTCCTATACGCAACACCGATGAGAGATGAGTGTCACACAGGCCAGCCTCTGATAACATGAAGCACACCATAAACTTGGACATATCGTTTTGCATGGTCTGGTGCTGTCACTGTATTCTTGGCGCCAGGACAGTGCACATTTTGCAGTAGCACGGGGCCAGAACTTGTAAGCAAGGCATTTGCCACTTTCTCAAGGTCCCAACCAATGGAATGGCAGCATGCATACAAGAAGCCAGAATCATGTTCAGGCAACATTTCCTGTAACTTCTTTACCATTTGTTGTTGGGATGCATTTTCTGGCATGCTGGCAAGAACAGTGTGGGGCTGCGGAGTGAGACTGGTCGCTAGTATCTCCATGGCTGATGCTGCAGAAGATGCTATTGCATGATGTTGAATAGCTGGCCTGTCCCATCCCGTATCACCGACAAGCGCCAACAGGTACGCGTACTCATCGCTATCCGCTTGTAGCAAGCGGTCATTCAGTGACTGATCCACTGATTGCAACAGGCCGTAAACGGGAAGCTTTTCCAACAGAGTGTTTGATGTGGAGGGCTCTCGCATCTGTAGCCACGACCTCACATCTTACCACACCCACGTCGAACTCGGGTCTTCCCAAACACTGGTAGGACCAATTTCAAGGCATGATTGTCACTGTCTTGTAGTATGAGAAGCGCACAGACTTCATATTCATCAACAGCGGCAGCAACTCATCTGATAGGGTAGATATGGATCCTCCAGTCGATGCTGTGGCACTGTCTGAATCTTCGGGACGAAGTACACCATGCTGGATTAATTTGAATGCAAGCCAAGCACACGACCCTGCAATCGCTTCCAGGTCTCCTTGGTCTACAGTTTCATCTTCTATGGCAACCTTGGGAATCAGAGAGTCATGCCAATGAGTCAGTGTCAGCAGCAGTGGCCGGTCTGAATTTGAAATCAGATGCCTGGAGATTTGCGGTGCAGCCGTCAGTGTGGCAACCAGCGATGCAGCAATGTCTCCCATGCATACAAGAACGTCTCGGAAATTTGAATCATGTTGATGTACACTGCTCAGGCTGGCCGCAAGCTGTTCAACGTGCCAGCCAGCCGCAGTTATCGCTGCAATAAAAGAAACTGCAGTACAAGGAATAATGTTACGGATGCCTGAAGGCATGCTTCTTGGCATGCATTGTGCAAGGGAATATGGTCGCGAATCAGCATGCATGTGTTTCCATACCTTGAAACTGCTTGCCACTCAGCAAAGCTTTCATGATTCTAGAGCATGCTCCTTCAGCGTCATACACATATAGCGAACAAATGTCTATTGCAGCGGCAGGTGAAAGTGGAAGGGCATGTGTCGTGGATGACGTTCCAACGGAGTCCTCCTGCACAGCCCGGCAAAGCATGTCCAGCACCAGTTGCCGCAATTCGAGCCATTGCATAAAAGGGGCCGAATTCCGAGGCAGGCACACTTGGTCGTGTGGACGCCTGCAAACACGCCTGCTATGCCTTGTCTACCTCCGTGTCAATACTGCTTGCTAGCGTGGCTGCAACGAAATCCGACAAACCAGGGCATGTCATCATGACGCCAACAGAAGAATTACCATGAGAATCTAAGAAAAGAATCCAAGAATGATAGGAAATCGCTTGATGCGATCACTTCTGCGAACTCTGCACTCTGAGCACGCAACAAAGACCGGGCCGAACCTGTCAGGATCGACAGTGAGCGCTCAACACCGACACCAGCAACACCGACACCAGGTAGTACAAAAGCTGGGAATTTATACAGTGAAATGCCTTGTTTTGCAATCATCGTATACCAAAATACCGACTGCCGGACCCGTGTGCCACGAGGTTGGTCACCGCCGGAGGGTGAAACTCAGAAACCTTCAAACCTGCATTTTAAGATAGTCGTGCTGAGCCATGGGCGAATGTACTGATCCTTCCGCTCTCTGATACATGTACGGTATGTATGGACTCTTGTCATCGGGGAGGCAGCCATTTGCCGTCGTTTTAGGTCTGTTATTCGCGGCCAGGCGGTGCATGCAACGGCGAAATCCCTCGGCCCGATCGGTACTTCACGATTCCACCTGGCCACCATCATCATGCCACGTGTTCGCGCGGTGGTGGGCGAGATTACGCTCTGGCGCTCCGGAG
>JAUMHO010009558.1:0-11569 GCA_032360965.1 Ulva armoricana | reverse complement strand
AGGCAAAAGCTTTTCCTGTGAGAGTATTGCTAAGGCGACACGGACCCCATCCACCGCCGCCGACGTGATTCCCCCAGCATAGCCCGCCCCTTCTCCACAGGGGTAGAGCCCTTTGTGCGAAGTGGACTGATAAAGCTGACGGTCGCGGACAATGGTCAAGGGTGACGAGGTTCGGGTCTCTGGGGCCATAAGGAGCGCTTCTTCATGGGTGAAGCCCGGCAGGGCCTTCTCAAACTGGGCTAAACCCTCTTTCAGATGGGTCAAAAGCTTTTCTGGGAAAATATCGGCCATATCTGCTTTAAAAATATGTGAGGGGCAGGATGTTTTAGGCAACGGTTTACCGTCGACCTTCCCTTTTAAAAATTCCCGGACCGTCATGGCGGGAATCTCTCGGCCCGTCGCATGCTTCTGGGATGTTTTAAATGCCGTCTGTTCGATGGAATGCTGGTAGCGCATGCCCGCGAGTAGATCCTTTTCCGGCAACTCCGCACTTTTGACTGAAACCACCAGGGCCGCGTTAGACCAAGGAGAATTACGCGCAAAGTTCGACATGCCGTTCACGACAAGACCATTTTCTTCGGTGCCCGAGGAAAGCACGTAACCACCGGGGCACATGCAGAAGCTGTAAACTCCCACATCCGCCGTGTGATCATGCCAACTCAAGCGATAGCGAGCCGCACCGAGTTCCGGTGATTCGCACCACTGTCCATGCTGAATTTTATCGATGTGACGACGAGAGTGTTCGATGCGCACACCCACGGCAAAATCTTTTTGCTTCATCTCCACGCCAGCTTCCATCAAGTGCGTGTAAATTTCTTGCGCTGAATGGCCCGCAGCTAAAACGATGTGGTCACTATAAAGTTTTTCACCGTTCTCTAACTCAACACCTACAACTTGCTTGCCTTCATAGAGCAAAGACTTCACGCGTGTGTTGTGACGAACTTCTGTGCCGCGCGCTTGGAGCCAGCCACTGACGTGCGTGATGATCTGGCGGATTTTGTTCGACCCTAAATGGGGGTTGGAAATATACGAAACTTCCTCGGGTGCACCAAACTCAACCAGCTTATGCATGACATAAGGAATGTGCGCTGACTTCACACGAGTGATCAGTTTTCCATCTGAGTAGAGGCCCGCTCCGCCTTCTCCGTAACAAACGTTGGTGTTTGAATCGAGCTGACCGTAGCGCCAAAACTTCGCGATCTTGAGCATGCGTTTATCCGCTGACTCTCCCCGCTCTATAATGATCGAAGGTATGCCGTGCTCCGCGAGCATGACGGCGCAGAATAATCCCGCCGGGCCGGCGCCGATGATGATCGGTTTGGTTTTGAGTGGAGCAAATTTCTGGAAAGGCTCAACCTGCGCGTAGGCATCGTCTTTCCCCACCAAGGCATCTACCGTGTAATGGAAAAGCGGCACGCGCCCACGAGGCGCCCCACGGGCATCGAGACTTTTTGAGACGACTCGGTACTCCCGCACTTCCGGCAAGAGTTTGCGCACGTGGGTGTCCACATCTTGTTGAAAAGAAAGAGTAAAGCTCAGCGTCTTAGGCATGCCCCTTTATGGCCCTCTTCACCGATTCCGTCTATACTCCGAGGAATTACTACAGGGGATTTATGCGTATCGGGATGCTGATCATTGGGAGCGAGCTTTTACAAGGCAAAATCACTGATGCCAATACGGTGTGGCTGGCACAGTACCTACGTCCCTGGAATCTTCGTCTACAGATGACCCTCACTGTCTCGGACGATCATCAGGATATTCAGGCGGCATTGACCATGCTTTTCCAGCACTGCGACGGAGTGATCTGTTCCGGTGGCCTTGGGCCAACAGCAGATGACATCACAAAAAATTCACTGGGTGTTTTTTTTGGAAAATCGCTCAGTGCAAACACTCAAGCAAGATCAGTCACTGAAGCGAACTACACTCGCTTCGAACGGGTACTCGCTCCAAATCATGGCTATGGATACCTGCCAGATGACTTTGAAGCATTAAACAATCCCACCGGCTTTGCCCCTGGACTTTGGTACGAAGAGAAACAGCGCTACCTTCTCGCGGCTCCAGGAGTTCCTAAAGAATTTCGCGACATGATCAGCGAGGCTTTTCCTCTCAAATTAGCTCCTAAACTCGGAACCACACAAAAACTTACGCTGCTGAATTTTCGCACACGCGGAGTTCCAGAAGAAAGAATCTTCCAAGAGCTCGCCCCTGGGTTGTGGGATCAACTCTCGCAGTTCGGTAACGTGAGTTCGTTGCCCCACGTCCTCGGTGTTGATATTGGCATCACGGTCGACGACAAAGATGTCTTGGCGGTCCAGAAAATCATTCATCAGTCACCGGTGGCCCCCCATGTGTGGCACGAAGGATTCGAAAGTCTTGAAGAACTGATCGTCAAAAAAGCGCGTGACCGTGGACTCACCTTTGGTTTTGCGGAGTCTTGTACAGGTGGTTTGTGTTCACACCGCATGACCAATGTGGCCGGGTCATCAGAGGTGTTTTGGGGCTCTATCGTGAGCTATGACAATAGCATCAAAACGAATCTGCTCCATGTGAAAACATCCACACTCGCGCAGCACGGGGCAGTGAGTGAAGCAACCGCCTGTGAGATGGCCAGCGGAGCTCGCCAGGCCCTTAAAACATCACTCGCGATTTCTCTCACGGGAATTGCTGGACCAGGTGGCGGAAGCCCTGAAAAACCAGTTGGAACTGTTTGGGTGGGGATTGCGACTGAGATTGGAGTGACTGCAAAGAAGTTCGAATTCAGGGGCGACCGCGAAACTCTCAAGTTGAGATTCTCGCAAATCGCCCTCTACAATCTATTGGATCAACTTAGAGACTAGTTACATGCATCCAAAGGAAGCGGCTGGCCTTCTTTCACTTTCTCGGCTGCTGCCGGATTACGCTCGATGCAGTCTTCTGCTTTCTTCTGAATTTCGGCCCATTTTTTTTGATCCATACTCTTCATATACTGACGAGTAAGTTCGGCCTGCTTCGAATCGATTTGTCCCGAAGCCTCCATTTGTTTGAGCATCGGCTCCACATCACTTGCGCCCACTGATTGGGCCAACGCTGTCACCGAGGTCATCGCAAACACCATGATCGCTAGAAATTTCATAAAGCCTCTCTGTTAGAGCTAATCATACGGGAAGTTCCCGATTCGACCAAACTCATCGGATAAACCACGCTAAACCTTGAGTCTTAACCGACTTCTTTTGTTGGCGTAAATGATGGGCCCTTAGGCTATGAAAATCAAGATTCCAGCCTGTTAGCTCGGCCAACTTCCCTCAGAGTACGATGAGGGGGAAAATCTTGCTAAGGGGTCTAAAGGATTAAAATTAATCACCCCAATGAGCCGATAAACACTAGAGGGAGAACTGTGCGGACCATGAAGGGACGAAACACATTACCGATCATCTTGAGTCTATGGGCCTTGTTGGCCTTGACGGTTGGTTGCGTTCCACAAGCTCAAGCTCCTCGTGCGGCTTTTGTCGCTGGCGATGATACCTCAACAACATCTGGAACTGGTGGCGGTAGTACGACTACCGAAGTGCTCGCCGGTTTTAGCGGTGAGACTCGAAACTTTATCGATAAGGCCGGGGTCAGAACGTTCGACGTGCAAAACCTCGCTCTCACTGGTGTTGATTCATTCACGATTTGGGGTGAATCAGTCCAAACAACGATCAAGGCCCTACCAGCCGAAACGAAAGTCTGCCTTCTCGCAGAATTTAAAAACACCAATCCATCGCGAATCTTAGTTTTGTCGGCCGTTCGTCGTCGCCAAATTCTTAACACGCAAGTGACAGCCACCGGTTCAATCTCGACGGTCGCCTACAGCTGGATCGTGATGCCAGGTGATATGGCGAGAAACGAAACAGACTGCCTCACAACCGGTTTGATCAACGCTAAAAACCAAATCTTTGGCGCAACAGCGACACTCAAATTTAGCTTACAAGACATCTGTTCCGATTGCACAAGTTCACCTCAATCAGAAGGCTTCCGTGCTCACTTTGATTCTGGCAGTGCTTTGAATGACGTAAACATCGCTGCCCTCAAAGTTAAAATCCAATTGAGTACGAACGGCACAACCCCGGGGCAAACCTGTTCATCAAACTCGGCCTGTGCGGGCATCGGTTTTAACTGCTGCTTAGAAGGTCAGTGCGTGAATGATGGCGCAGTTAAAAACGGCGTAGACACCTCTACCGGTTCCTTTATCTCGGCCTGGGAAGATGTCCAAAACAATCCTACCCGCTTTAAGATCTATCCACAGTTTTTCTACGTGTGTCCTACGACCATTCCGACGGTCCCAGGCGATGACGACGCCACTGACCCTGAGTTTGCCTCTCGCAAGCGCATGAATGAGATGCAGGATCTTTATCAGTGTTTGAACCCCCAATTTGATGAAATCGGCTACTGCTCTAAAGTGGTCCCCAATGCCTCCGCCTTAATTAGCTCTTCTAATTCTGCGGATCGTAACTTCACCGTTCCCCTCGATGACAACAACTTGCGCTGGGCAAACGGATCCCTGAATGCTCACAGTATCTACTCTTTCCGTTATGGCGAACAACTACTCTATCAAGAAGGCCTCACTGGCTTTGACAGCACAACGGTCGCCGGTAGTCATTCATTTCCAGGGACTGGTAACGGAACCCTCACACAAGCTGAAACCGTTACCATCACGAAGCCACTGGCAACCAACGCACTCGATGATACCTTGATCATTAAATACAAAGTTGATGCGACTTGCGTGAAATTGAGCACGGCCCTTGCACGCTGTTCTAAAACATATGTCCAAGGCCGCTCTTCTACTGTTCCGCGCCCGGCCGATCACTCGACTTCTGGTTTTTTTGCGTTGCCGGCCTATGCCGATCTTGTGAATTACCTTCCTATCGTGAAAGTGGGTGACACTCCCGTCGCGAGTGGCGTGGGTTCATGGCAAGTGACTGGACAGGGGATCTCATTCTCGCCTGCTCCCACCACAAACCAAACCGTACAGATCACTTACTATGTGACTCCTTCGGCTTCAGTAGACTTAGATGTACTGACCACGGGTCGTACCGCTGCGCAGACTCGAGTCAACGAACTTTGTGGCTGTGGAGTCATCGGAACCACGAACTGTAATTTGAAACCAGTAAGTCAAACGAACGCTGGCGTCACTACGATCACGGATTACAGCTGCGTTTATCCACCACCGCCATTGCCAGAACCACCTCTACAGCAAGTGGTTTTCGTTTCGGGCAAGTCCGTGCCTTATCGCTATTACGACATCAATGGTGCCGTTTGGGATAATGACACTGGCGCCAGTGCCCCGGCCCAAGAAGGTCTAGCTTTCAGTTATACCAATGGTGATAAGCTCAAGCCTAATAACCTCTCAAGCTACGTTGGCTTTAACGAAATCTACGGCTCTTTTGATAAGCAGGGTTCTTCGGCGAAACCACCTCGTATGATCACGCTAAAAAAAGGTGTGAACTACGATATCTTTGTGGATAGCGGTGCCTTCGCGAGCTGTGCGAACTGCGGTAACGACCCCTACTCGCCGATCATGAAACTGTTCCCAAGCACGTTTGCCTCTCGTGGCGGCGGTTACGTTCCGGATATCTACAACTCGGTTCGCAGCTCCACTACTTCAACCTACCGTGCTGATGATCTTCTCTTCGGCCGAGGCTGCTTTGTTCCCGCGACGATGCTTGCCTGGACGCATGCAGAAAACGCAAGCGTGCAAACGCAACGTCAACGCCGCTTGGCTGCCCAACACTTCATGTACGCTAACGGTTACCAGCGCGACTGGTATGGCTTCGACTACGGTTCATTGATCGGATCATTTGATGGAGTGACTTGGTTCTCGATTGGTAACCAGCGTCGCATCAAAGCAACGGGCACTCGTCTCCTCTTGGCCGTTAACGGTTACTTCGGCGACCAGACGATTGATAACAATTTCAAGGTCGTCGTCAGCGAGACAGTGGCCGCCGTGAACTCCGGCTCAAGTGTGACCCATGACACCATGAGTGACGGTGCCGAGTGCCAGAAGAATCACTTCTGCAGCGACGACAACGATTGCGTTGCTCAGCTAGGCTACGATTACACCTGTCAAAACGTTGCTACGATCACGACCCCATGGCCGATCTTTGATTCTTCAGGCAACGAAACATCTGGCTCCGAAACTCGCTCCCTAATTTCTCTGCTCGGTGGTGCCAACGGGAAAACACGCCGCTGTGTTTATCGCGGGCGTGGCGCTCCTTGCGAAGCCAACCTCAACACTCTCACTTCGACTTATAACGGCACAGATACCGTTGGTTTTGCAGCGTGCTCGCCCAACAACTACTGCGCTCAAGTCGACGGCACTGCACGTTTCAACACTGCTATTGCCAGATTTGCTAGCTCTCCAAGCTCACAGAACTTGTTAGGTACCTTGGGTACTAAAGATACTTTCGGCCAAGGCGCACGCTTCATTGGCCGCCCACTAGACTATTACGGCACAAAAACGGCTGCGAGTGTGACCTCTTCTGCCTGGGGCTTAAGCAGTGCATTCACTCTCCGTGAACATTTTAAATTGGGTACAGGAACATCATCAGTCAATGTCGATGGCCTATGCCTACCTGGTCGCGACGTTGCCGGTTCAACGACCTTTGCCGATGCTCATTCTCGCGTGCCCTCAACATCAGACAAAGAAGCTGCCGATCGAATTTTTGGTGTAGGTACAACCGGAAAAGTCACCACCCTTGCTCCAACAAATTCGAAGTTCTTAGGTATGTGTCCGGCGGTGGTGGATGGCCAATTCGCTCACCACAATCCGGCTAATAACATCACTGATGCGACTTATATGAGCGAAGCCATTCGCCAAAATCTATCAACTTCAATGTTAGATGTGACCGAGTATGCTGGCTTAAATATATTCAACACCAATGCGGGGACAGCGGCGATTACTCAAGGCTACCAACGTAACGCCTGCCTACGAGCTCCGGGCTCGTCGTGTTTTAGTGATATGGAGTGTGGCCCGAGTAACTTCATCGCTACCAAGATGAAGTCGCTCGCGAACTGGGGCAACTTCGCTAACAACCTTGCCGAGCAGGCCTACTGGAAAGAAGAGCTCGTGTGTGGAAACCCTGAGCCAACGAAATTATTTGATAACAGTTTCAACTCTTCCTTTGATGTGAAGCAAAATCACTGCTGCCGTGAAGTTGGAAAAACGATGAAAGTGTTCACGCAGTTTGACGCCAACACGAGTTTCCTAAACTGTAATGGTACGTCCACCGCCATTGCAGGTGTTGATATCGCCGTTAACTCTGCAAACCGTAACCCGCGCAACAATGTGATTCATGACATCGCATCATGTAATCCACCCGAAGCCGGCAAGACCCCTGCCTTGATTGCTCCATCTGAGCGCACTCTCACTGCAAACGGGATGGATATTGATCGCATCCTGCAACAATACGACACTCTCGATACCATGAACCAGCGCATGTGCTGCACCGGTCACTGGGTGCGTAGCTTTGCCACTGAAAATGGTGGCGGCCACAAGTGGGGCGAAGGCCGCACTCAGAACATTGATAAGAGTATCTTTGGATCATGGAACTGGTACTTCGATCAAAAATTCTCTGTGGTGCTTGATGAGTCTGAGAACATGGCCTGCGCAGCTGATAACTTCGGAACACTCGCCTGCGAAATTCGTTCACTGACTGACACACAGTCTAGAACCTATCTCAGCTGGATCTCACTCTTTGAACTCGTGGGCATCCCCCAGGTTCTCGTAACGATCCCGAACGCAGCAAACGGCCTCGAGCGTTTAGTAGACGACAATAACTCTGCCGGAGCGGGTCTCCAAGGTAACCTTGAAGGTCAGGGCAAGCCGCTTCGTAAAACTCTCTTAGAACCGATGATCGCAGACGTGCTACTCGACTCTAGTGACCCGACGTCTCAAGGATACATTTCTGCTGCTAGCTACAATAAGCTCGACATCGGCTCAGGCAAATTAAAGAAGGTCTTCTCGGAGAATGAATTCAACTGCTGTGTCCCGGCCGGCGGCAGCGTACCTCAAGGCGCCAACGCTAACATGTGCTGCACAGGCACCCTCACTGATGAGTCGGCTGATGCTCCAGGCGAAGCACGCTGCTGCCTCGAAGATTTCGCAGACGTAACCGTTTACTTGAACCGCTACGTCTCATCAGAGGGACGCGGACTTTCGAGTACGATGTACGATACTAAGACAGGATTCATTAAAGACCCCGCGCAGGTCTTTGCTATCGCCAAGGCCAAGAAGCTCTGCTGCTCGGGCAACATGGTCCAAGGTAAAGTCGTCAGTGATCTATTCATTCCACTTCAAGGCGGCAACAGACTCCCTCAAGGCAAGAGCCGTCGTTTTGCTTACCGCAGTGATGCTATCGATAACAACGATGAGACCGGTGCCATCGCTGACGTCTACGATGCAGGCTTCCGCTGGAACACCCACTTCTACTGCGCACCTGCAGAATAATCTCTAGCGGGTCAATAAAAATACCAACAAGGCAGCGAGTGCTAAACGATAGCCGGTGAACCAGCCGAGATGGACTCGAGCAATGAGTTTCATGAAGAAGTGAATTGTTGCGTATCCGACGAAGAAGGATGTCACCATCCCAACCACTAAGACGCCTAAATCTAATTCGCCCGCTCTTACCGCCTGAGATATATGGGGCACCTCAACGAGAACTCCGGCCAAAATGATGGGAAGGGAAAGCAGGAAGGAAAATCTCCCCGCCTGCGATCTGTTTACACCTAGAAGATAAGCCGCTGTGAGCGTTATCCCGGAACGACTGACTCCCGGAAAGATGGCCAGGGCTTGCGCAGCCCCAATAAAGAGGACCGCTTTCCAATGAGCATTCGTTTCAAAGAAGTTTTCATTCTTACGCTCGTGTCCACGCTGCCAAAAGTCTGCGAACCAAAGGATGGAACCAAAGAAAGCCTGGTTAAAAGCAATCAACCATGGACTGCGGGCATGTTCTGCAAATGGCTTTAGAATCAAAATCACGACAACAGACATGACTGTCGCCAGAATAAAATTACGCAGGAAAACATATCCTGGTTCCGTGCTTCTAAAATCTTTCAGCGCGGGGATGAGATTCAGAAACATGAGCTTAATGCTGTCACGAAAATAAACGATGACTGCCAGGGCGGTACCTAGATGCATACACAGATCGAAAACTACGCCCGGATCATCTATCGTCATAAAATACGGCAGTAGGGCCAGGTGACCACTTGAGCTCACGGGGAGGAACTCGGACACTCCCTGTATGAGGCCGTAAATGAGTGCGGTAAATAAATCCATTAACGCTTCTTTTTAACCGGGGCCGGTGGAGTGCTGGGTTGCGGAACAACGATCGGCTCAGGAGCAAAGAAATTCGCATCGCCTAGCTCAAGTCGCCCACGGACTTCTGCCATTTTCTGACGAAGCTTTTCAAGCCCCGCTGCTTTATCCGGCTGAATCGACTTACTGTTCTTGAATCGCCCCAGCACCTCTTCGAGGTTTTGCATTGATTTAATTAAAGCCACTTTTTGGCCATCTTCCGCAGGCAAGCTTACTAAACTCAAAGCCGATTCAAAGAAGAAGCCGTAGATACTTTCCAGCTGGCTTTCTTCCCACAGTCCACCGGATGCCATTTGCGCAATAACATCGATGACCTTAGGAGCACCGACGACAGGTTCATCATTTAAGCTTTCCCAAGATGAATGAGGCCATAAATCAGTTTTTACAAGACGACCGGCCTTCGTCCACTCTGCTGAAGAAGCGTAATTCACGCGAAAAACTCTTCCCTCGCCAAAGACAAGTGGGACCATGAGCTCAAGGGGCTTTACGCCTGGTGCCTCGTAAACCAGTAAGGTCTGTTTACCAAATCGACCCAAAATCCAGTTTCCACCTTCCTCGGCTTTAAACAGATTTATGATCGCACGACGAAACTCCATGGGCCCTTTAAACAAAGGTCCATAGGCCATGGCATGGTCAACAATTGTTTCGGGCGTAATGGCAAAGGTGACTTTAAGTAATTCTTGCAACTCCGCTTGCAGCTTTAAGCGCTCTTGCGGATTCGGTTTATACTGAATCACCGAGCCTTGTTTTATTTTACTCCTCTGGGCGTAGGACCACAGATTAGGAAAACTCGACTGCATTGGAGGATTATGGGCCAAAGCGAGATTAAGTAAATCAGGCCAAGAGAAAGTTTGCTCTAGCATGAGCGGAATAGTCGTCCCACCTTGATGATAGAAAACCAAGCTCGGAACGAGGCTTCGAGATTTCCCTTTTTGTGTCCACGAGAATCTTGGGAGAACTCTCCATGATTCTGGGACTAGACTGAAACGAATGCCAAACCAATTGGAAGAGTGGACAACCGGTGTGCCAACCTGAATCTCTTTAGATTTTTTTGGACGATGCGTACTTTCACTCAATGTAACTGGGACCGGCATCTCAAATCCACTGAAGATCGGAGACACCAGAAGCATGGCGATTAAAACTGGAAACGCCATGAGCCAAAGTATTAACACGGCCCCCTTCGAGGGCGAGTATAAATGCGTAAATGTTAAAAGCTCTTGCAGAGACCTACGAGAAAAGAGTGTTGGGATATCTGCAATCAGAAATGGATGAAAGACAATTCCAAGTATTTCTCTTAGTAAGCCTCCGACCCGTTTCCACAGAACATTCCCGTAAGCACGCACTCCCCCTAACCAAGAACCCACCGTCACACCAAACAACAAAGTGGTAATCAACCGCCAAGACACAAACAAACTCACGTGATGACTCAAATGAAGCTGATCTTCTGCATCACTGACGATGGCCAGAAGCTCTTTAAGAATGGCTTGGTAATCGGGAGCGTAACCCAACTCCGTTATTTGTGCTTCAATCAGCGGCAGGATTGAGTCTTGAAGAAACTGAGGCAAGATCGTAAGGAGCTCTCGAAATTCGTCGAAGGGAGAAAAAATCTGCCAAAGAATAACAGTGAAAATGATGTCAAAGATCACGCCCATCGCACGAGTAAGCATATTCGCAGCGCGACTCGCGCCACCACTGATTGCAACCACAGCTTTCTTGTTGCGAGGCTTGTTACGAACATCCTCTAATCGCTTCTGCAATTTGCCTTGAGGTGAAATGATTTCCGGCTCCGAGGGCGGCTCGGCAACCTCCTCAGGTGCTTCCTCGACTTCGTCGGCCTCAACTTCAACCTCAACTTCTTCCTCTTCTACACGCAGGACGATCTTGAGCTCCCCTAGCGTAATTTCATCGTCTGCCTTCAGAATAACGGGCTTACCTTTTGTCAGCGAGTGGTCACCAATTTGTGTGCCTGTTTGGCTGCCTAAATCTTGAACCGTGACAACTCCGTCTTTGAGATTGAAAGAAGCGTGGTGTGGCGCGAGTGTCGGCTCTTCAATTACGATATCTCCGGCTTCTGAACCTACCGTGAGAACCGACTCAAGAGGATAACGAGGCGAAGCCTCTATATCGGTGAATTCTAGGAAGAAGGACTTAACCACTTGTTTGTTGGTCTGAGACGGCTTCGAGCTGCCACCTTTTTTAGGCAGTCTAATCAGCTGAAATAGGCTTTTAAGGTTCATG
>JAUMHO010009547.1:0-11571 GCA_032360965.1 Ulva armoricana | reverse complement strand
TTACAACGACCTAACCAAAGTTAGGTTGGCTCCTTGGGACGGGCTCGAACCGCCGACCCAATGATTAACAGTCATTTAGACAACCGCATAGGAATGCGGGTTTCAGCCATATTTTTTGCCTACTCCATATCGCTACAAACCGCATTGCTATAAGGCCCATCATTTGGTTTTGCCTAACGTTTTCACGCGGTGTATGCGCTCACGTCAGGCGTGGGTGTGTGATCTGGACACGTTCAGCGAAGTGCGGTACCGGTAGTCTGGGGGCCCGACAATACCCATATCAGAATCAGCATGACGCCCGACGAAACGGAAATCGTTATCAGCCTAATTGACAGCGCCTGTGAGCGGCTGTCAGCCGATGAACTAACCCAACTGACTCAGTGTGTCACCCGAACGCGTTACAGCCGCTTACGGGCGATGTACTTGGCCAGGCTGGCTATCGCTGAGACTCCACGCGCCAAGTTTCAGGCTGGAGTGCGCATGCGTCAGTGGCATCGAGAGAATCCCGTGGCTCGTGAGATATTCGATGCGCTTGACTGGATCAGTGAAAGTCTGGATCTGTTGATGGCGCAAGGCGTTAGTGAGCCACTTACAACCGATCACGACAATGCTTTCGCCCGAACGATCTTGACTGATGTGTTGCATGAGGTCAGCCATTTGGTAGGCATCGAAGATCCACTTGACCATATTGCAATTGCCTGTTGCGCAAGTGCCCTAAAATCGTTCAACCTTCCGGTTGATAACTTAGCCGACCAACTCGCTGACGTTGTACGTGAACGCAATCAACGCGATTTGTATGCGGTTATTATCGACGCTGTGGGTGCTGATCCTGATGCAGACCCATTGACCATCTTTGAATCTGTCGCTGAAAATTTACGCCATTGTGAATTACCTTTACCGGAAACTGCACACCTTACCGCGTCAATTGATAACGTTAAGAGCCAGCTGAGCATGGTCGGACAGTTACGGCAACGAGTGTGAAAATACCACTAGAAGATTTTATGAATGAGCGGCACCGACGACTGCAAGCGATACACGAAAACCATCGTGTTCGACAAGCGCCTTTGAATCCATTACACAATGCGCACGTCAGCGAATTTGGTCGTGTTCAGTCTGGCGTTGCTGAGGCAAAGCGGGCCGCTTTATCTCAAGCGCATCAGGAATACATCGAGCGCTTACGCTTCACTCACTTGACCGATGACGACACGGTGGCATTAACCGGCCATACGTTCGAGAGTTTGATTGATGAAGTTATGGAGTCAGTGTTCATTACCCCGCGACGTGACATAGAGCCGACAGCATTGCCGACAGTACCAACCGGTATGCGTAACGCTGCTCGAACACGACAAAACATCGTGATGTTGCGCCGCTGCATGATAGCGCTACCGTTCATCCCGTTCATAACAAGTGACGCGCATATCGCCTACTACCGACGGCATGCAACACGAAACCCTGTAATTGATGTTGAAGCATTCGAGCGTGCATTGATGCCCGCCATTCCAGAACCCCACCCAAACGAATTAAGGCTTGCACCTGTTGATGATTGTGAATGGATAGCTGCTGACAATAGTGATAGTGTCTGGCTTGCATTAAAGTGTATAGACGAGTCCTTGCGTACGCGGTACGTCGATCCGTTAGAGTTCGAACCGGTGACCGTGATTGATGAGTTCGACTATCGGGCGATCAGGCAATGTCTGAGAACAGCTGTAAGCCACTGCAATCAGATTCTGAGTCGCAATACTAATTCCAAACGAAAAGACATTCAGCAAATGCGGTATTTTCGACCACTGCTAACCCAGTCGTTGATGAACCTTAAGCACCGGCAAGATCAAATTCGTAAAGGTGGCTTGCACCCATCCGGCGGTGAAGTCCGACACTTCGAGCGCGAAAGATTGACGATAGGTCTGGCTTTGATGTTCATGATGTTGAACGGTAAGCACCCGACGGCAAGCCATCCGAAAACAAACCTGTTCATTATTGCACTAGGCGAAATACTGTCGCACAATGAAGACACAATGCCGCACGACCGGACCCTGCTGCGACTAACCGCCTATGCCGTCGAAGCACTGCCACTGAAGGTAGAAAAACCGTCAGATTCTGCTACCTGGTTTCGGATTTACAGGGAACAGCGCCGGAGGCTGTACGCGGCTCATGCCGAAGGGACCACCGCACAAATACCGATCTTGCCGATGATTTAGGCCAGACTTACCGATTGCGCGGGTATTTGTCCGATACGCGATTGCTCGATAAGGTTTTAACTAGCCATAGTTGAATACTCACAGCGAACAATCGAGAAACCATGTCCAACGAATTGAGTTTGCGAAAAACCTACGCCGACACTGATCGGCTCCTTCCTTCACGCGAAGTCTGTCGAATGCTCGGCAAGACCCGCGGATGGATACATGCCAAGTGCCAGGCATCCAGTCCATCTTTTGATCCAACGTTCCCGCGACCGTACAAACTAAGTCCACGAGCATTGGCGTGGTCTGAGGCGGAACTACAAGCCTGGTTGAAAACTGTTCGCGTTGAGGTGGCAGCATGAACTTATCTAGCACCAACATCGTTGAGCTTGACGCCCCAGCTGAATACCGATACGCGCAACCGTTTCCGTTCGTCGATGAACTAGACGAGCATTCAATAACAAAACCAAGTCTGTTGGTGTTACCGATAGTCCTACATTGCGTCCAGCTCCATCCCTGTTATCAGGTGATGATGAGTAATGGCCGATACGCTACGGATCGGAACGGGAACGTGTATACGGTGCGCCTTGATAGAAGTACCGTAGTTGCATTGTATGGAACGATCCCACCCGCAGACTTCGCTGAAACTTTACGGTTGCGCCGTCGCGACTACGCCAGCAGCAAACGACCTGATGAGCGCAAAAGTCGAGACGGTGACTGGGCACACGATATTTTCCTGACCGGCGATGTCATGCACCCCCTGCAATTACTCGGAACTGCAGCAACGGATTACTTTGCAAAACTTCAAATAATTTATTCCCGCTCAACGATGCACGTCAACGACTTTGATTTGTAACGGGTGAAAACAAATCAGCAGTTCACAAATAAAAATGCCCCAGCGTTTCCGCTGAGGCATTTTTATCTATCAATTTTCGCAGCGCTAGGCGGCGCTGTTCAACGAGATTCCAAACTCAAAATGAATAATACCAAAAAAGCGCCACTGTCGTTTGTTGAAGTTGAACCAACTCTGAGGGCCAACGGGTACGACGCTCTACCGATATGGACTGGTACCAAAACCTGCTACGTGAACAGTCACAGCGCTTTGACCTCGGACGACATTGCAGCGCTTCGTGACAAGGGCACGTACTCGAGCGAGTATAAAGACAAAGAAACCGGCGAACACAAATCCATAACAACTGATCTGAACACTTGCGGCACGGGCATTCGTTGCGGTAATGGGCTCCTGGGTCTGGATGTTGATTTTGCGGATAGCGATTTGTCTGAGCTGGCAATGACAGTGCTACTGCGACACCTGCCTGAAGGCACTGACCCGATTGTAAGAGTCGGTAACGCGCCAGCGTTCTTGGTGCCAGTGCAGATACCAAAGGGTATTGATCGTGGACGGGTGACGCTGACCTTCACCCACCACACTGACAAACAATCGCAGAAGCTCGAATTCTTGGGCAGGGGTAATTACTTCGTTGCGAGCGGTATTCACCCTGATACCAAAAAGCGTTACTCGTACTCAACGCAGCAAAAGTTCACCAACGTTAGCAAGGACGAGTTACCCATGATGAGCTGGGAGCAGCTCGTAGCGTTTGTGGCCGATCTTGAAGCGCAAATGTTGAAGCGCGGATACGGCCAGACTAATGAGACATGGGCCAGCCAAGGCGAACGTGATGACACTGACAATAATGGCTCTATAGATCCAGATCTTGAGATGCCAACAGAGAACTGGCAATGCAAAACATTGAACGAGCTACAGGCGCATTTTGAGAACATCGACTTCCGGCAGATGCACTACACAGGTGGGTTCAATGACAAGCTCGATTTGCTAAAGACAATCCCCGAAATCGCCTATGCATTGCAATGGGGCATTCGAGATATCACATGGATGGTGATGTCCAATGTGCACTTCAACAACGAGAAGGGCCGAGAGGCTGCATTCGAGATCCTGAATTGCCGAGAGTATGACGAATCGAAATACAACGATGAACACGTATTGCGTGATGCGATAAAGCGTGCAGCTGATAGCTATGGCAAAGATAAAACATCCACACGAGATGTGCTCAAGATGTCCGGCCTCGTTAAGGTGAACAAATTGCTGGCAGAGGCAAAGGACCACAAACAACGCCATGCTGCAGCAATAGTCGTGGACGATTACACCGAGCAGTTTGGGTTTGTTGGCTCCTTAAGTGGGATACACAAGCTGTGCGATACGATAAAGTCAGATGATGAACTTACCGATAGTTACCGTCGGTTGCTGGATGCTGAACTTGTCAAAACCTTCAAGCGTGCAGGCGTTACGGCACCACGTAAACCTGAGCGTGAAAAGTTGTTGCTAGCAGGTGATGAACAGGTACAGCGGTCGGGTGTCGATCCGGTAGCGCAGATCATGGGTTTCCTTGAACAAGACTGCCAGGGCAGGTACTTCATGGATCAGGCCGGTAACCCGTACGTATCTCTGGTTATCGACGGTAAGCGACGGAGCTACAAGAACGAATCGAAAGACCTTAAGCGCGTGATCGTTTGGGAGTGTGAGCGGTGTGCACTGAAGATGCCCAAGTACGACCGCGACACGGTGTATGAGCGTATCGATGCCAAGGCCGCTAGGTCAGGCGACGAACGCCAAGCAACCAAACGATACGGCGCGTCTAGTGACGGTACGATGCGATACGAGCACTTGTGTGATGATGAGGACACTGTGATCGAAATCAGCGCTGGTAAGGTGCGTGTCGTTGATGAGGACATAGCGTGTGTGTTCGTACGTGGGCATGACAGCGTTGCTCACGCGCCGTACGAGTACGTCAATCCGAAAGAGTTACCCGAACGAATTGACGAGATTGTTGCGCGCTACTTCCCACCTAATCTGAACCCTGACCAACAGAACCAGATTCTGGGGAGCATGGTGGATGTCAGCGACGTGAGCACACCCAACTCACCTACCGAGATTGTCGGGGGCAGTAACTCAGGTAAATCTACACTTGCCGAGTTCATGATGATGATGACTGACGCGCAATCCATTCTCCAGGCTGCACCGTCTGGCGATGTCAGGTCACTGCGCACGAACCTTGTAGGGAATCGCGTTGTTGTTGAGCAGAATGTCACCAACTACAACACCGAGCAAAAGAATGTCATCTGTACAGCAGCTGATGGCGCATCAATCAAGGAGTACAAGATGCGCGAGAATTCAGATGAACAAGTGTCCTTCGACGCGTCCGGTTGGTTTATTGCCACGGGCATCAACCCCGTGATGGTGAGAGACGACCTGGACGGTGTCGGTACTGGACGTATCAACAGAGTGGAGCTTCCAGGTGCGATTACCGATTACAGTGATGAGCCGACGGATATCAGAGAGCTTCGGAAGGCGTTCGACGCTGACCTGCCGAGGGTGCGCAACACGCTCAGGGCGCTGACTGCCGAGGTCATGCGCTTGGCAGGCAACACGAACATACGAACCAACGGACACCGCTACTCGAACTATGCTCGCACCTGCAATACCATCGCTCGCGTACGAGGTCAGGAGTGGACCTACGCGGCGATGTCAGCGGCTCAGGCAGGGAAGGCGCTGGAGCAGTCCACTATGACTGACGTTCTAGCTCAGGAACTCTACCAGCTGCTACAGGGACAACGCTCGTTCAGCTGGAAGGGTAAAGCGGGAACGCTTCAAAAGGAATTAAACGAAATGTTCAAGGGTCTCATGCAAGCACAACAGACAGCGCGGCGGAAGGACACGAACTATCCTGCCGATCCGGCACGATTAGCTCGGCGGCTGAACGATCCCAAGTTCCTGACCATTCTCCGAATGTTAGGTATCGAAGTGGCTGTGGCTGGTGGGAAAAGCAATGGCGGTCGACTTATTGAACTGGCGATAACGGACACGTCAACCGCTCGAGCTGAGCAGGACATGGCGCTATCTCGCAAGAGGCTCCATCCGGCCACAGCTGATGATTTTTCAGACTTGGATATTGACATTGGTGGCTCAAGGGGTAAGCCCAAAGAGTTGTATTATTCGCCAGAATTGCGCAAAGCCTACCCACTGCAGTGGCTAGAAAAACACCCACCTGAAACACTCAATAATCTGCCGCCAATGACCGTTTTCGACATGTACTTCGATGACCCCGAAGCGCCGTAGATTGTGTGGGTTTTTTGAAGGCAGAACCCCACCCATGCGGGGTGTGATATTACCTAATTGTTTAGCTGTAGCTACGCAGTTAATGTGTGACGCAGTTTGCATAAAAACAGTGACGTAAGCCTTTTCTTACGTCACTGCTAGGTCACTTACGTCACTGATGGCTGTAATTATCAAAATCGAAAACAGTGACCTAAGTGACGTAGCAGTGACGTAAATTTTCTTTACGTCACTGTTCTCATAAGGGCTACAGCCCCTATGAACCGTGGCTTTCAGCCGATACATTTTCGAACAGTGACGTAAGTGACGTAAAATCTTGTTATTCTCTATAGAAGAGTTTTTCTATAAAAAGATAACCTTTAAATGATAATGATTCTCATTTAGAAGGTAAATATAGAAAAAACCCATATATTTCAATGAAACTGCGGTTCTACGTCACTTACGTCACTTACGTCACTGATTGCTGAATTCGATTGTTTTTTCAGGTTGTCGTGACGCCGTAAGGATTCTTTCTGGGGGTTGCAGATCACGCCCAAAACAACGAAAAAAACCCACACTGAAAAGGGCAGTAAATGACACAGGAATTAGCGCCAGATGGAACCGCGAAAGTGCGGCTTAAAGTGACGGCTCGAAGGTGTCTTTTTGCGCTCGAATACGTAAGGCTTTCCAATGGGGCCAGAGCAGCACGACGGGTAGGCTATTCTGTATCGTCTGCGAAGGTGGCGGCCCACCGGCTACTCCAGCGCCCTGACGTTCAACAGATGGTGAAAACTCACATGGCAGGCAAGGCGTTGGTATCAATGCTCGATTTCTTCGAGTACGGGGATGACTTCACTTTTCGATGGAAGAAAATTGATGACCTGACGGCAAGTCAGCGTGATCGCGTCGCTTGGTTCGCTCTGGACACAGACGGCAGGATCTGCGAATTGAGGCTCAGGGACACAGGCTCAGAAGTGGAAGCGCTGGGAGTTGTTGCCGGTCACGCGTGACAACCGGCTCACCGGCACCTATACAGTTTGTGTCGATCACTATATGAGGGAAGACAGATGGATCATTTTGAGAGCATCATGTGCACCCTGCTCGAAGCACAAGGCTATTGGGTCAGGCGTTCGTTCAAGGTAAACCTGTCTGCAACAGATAAGGCTGACCTGAAAAAGACGAAGGCCCCGCGACCGGAGATCGATATCCTCGCCCTGAAGCCTGGCACGAACAAAATCTTGGCGCTTGAGGTGAAGTCCTATCTGGATTCTGCCGGAGTCAAGCCGGAGTATCTTGAAGCTGAATACGCCGAACCGCAGGGCCGGTACAAGATGTTCACCTGCACAAAGTACCGTGACCTAGTGTTCAGGCAACTGTTGCAGGATCTCGTTGATCTTGGAATGGCTACACCTGATTATGAGATCGTTCTTGGTCTCGCTACGGGTAAGATCCACAAGAATCGCACCGATGATATGGATCGGATCATGAAAGCCCGACGGTGGTGCTTTTGGTCTCCAGAACGGATCAAGGTAGAGGTAGGTGAGCTCGCTGGATCGAAGTATGCGAACGATCAAGTGACGTTGACCGCGAAGATACTTATGCGATAGCGGTACCGGCCCGACACTTACTAATTCAGGCCACTGCGCTGGGTGAGACAGAATCAACAACTTAGGTCATCAATAAAGTCCAATTTCCAGAACTGTCGAATGTCCTAAGGAATTTCGAGCCACTACTGTCGATATTGGTCTCATCAATATTAACGATGGGGCACGACATGGCAGGGCAAGTGATCGCATACAGACGTGTAAGTACTGCAGGCCAGACAACAGATCGACAGCTGGATGGCCTCGAAGCAGATCGGGAGTTCACCGACAAGGTTACGGGCAGCAATGCCGAGCGTCCGGCATTGGTCGCCATGCTCGAGCATATTCGCGAAGGCGATACCGTCCACGTTCATTCGATTGATCGACTTGCAAGAAACCTGGCAGATCTGTTGTCGTTGATCGAAAAGATAAACGCAGTAGGTGCCAGCGTGACATTCAGAAAAGAGTCACTGACCTTCGACGGTAGTGACAACGCCATGCAGCGAATGCAACTGCAGTTGTTTGGCATGATTGCAGAGTTTGAGCGCTCACTGATAAACGAACGTGCTGCGGAAGGTCGGGCAATAGCCAAGGCCAACGGCGTAAAGTTCGGGCGTAAGCCGGTACTGACAGACAAGCAAGTCGCCGACATTCAACAACAACATGCTGACGGCAAGTCCATACGTGCTTTGGCGTTAGACTTTGATGTAGGCCGGACAACTGTTACCCGTGCGCTGAAGCAGGCAAGCAACGCGGCGTAACCGATTGGCACAAACAAAAACGGGCCACACTAGGTGACCCGTTATCGTATCGAGATAAAACTAACGCTACGCTATTGTAAGCACTCCATCATTGGTATCTACAGTGGCTAATGAGCCGTTGCAGTTTTCCAGATGCCAAACACCATCAATGTAGTCAGAAACGTTGCTTGGTTGCGTCAGTATTGCATCACTACCCAAGCTACTTACAATGCAGCGATGATACTCACTCACTGCTTCATCGAACGATAGATCTTCTTTACAACATTCAAAACTTTTCATGACTAATTCTCCTATAAGTTAATGGGAACCAGCTTGTTCGCGCTGCAACTGGACACTATCTTGTCGGGACGCCGCAGCGTTTACCGACCCTTACCTTACCGCACCGCATGAATACGAACACCTTTAGTGTATTGGGCAACGCACTACGATGCTGTGAGATTGTTCTCAATGCGATCCAAGGCTAATCGTTGTGGAAACTACAACAGCAAGCGGGTTCAACCCACGGCATTGCCATCTACAGTTTCCCTGCACGACATTGCGCGTAAGTTGTCGCGTTATGGGGTGGTCCGTGAGCTGCGCCTGTATGACGGTACGTGTTACATCCAGCTACTGCAATGAGCAGAACAACAAGTCAAGCACCGACCCTGGAACCAACTGTATAACTCCAGCCGCGAGTCAAATCAAAACCCAAACAGCTAAGGTAAAACCGGTTTCGACTCAGTACAGAAACCGAGGGGGTAGGCCACTTTTCGTATTCGAAATATAATAATAGAACCAACGCCTTAAAATTTTTACAAAAAACTGAGAAAAACAGAAAGGGCTATTTAACTACATCACTAGACTAACGTAGATAAATACCGTGCTATGGATCAAGTATTCAGTGCGAACGAACCCACACAATCCACACCCGATAGAGCAACGCCTAAGCTCCACCTATAACATCGGCACATGGACAACGACGATTACGACATCAAGCTTGATAGTGGCGATAGCGACGAATCTACTCCCGTTTGGATAGATATCACCGACATCGCTGAACAGATCGGATGGCAGGCAATGCGACGACATAATGTTGCACGCGTCAGGCCGGTGACAATAGAACGCGCTGGTACGTTCCGAGTTACCCGAAACCCCATACATGATGAACTGGAGAACACCATTCGTTGTATCTGCAGTCCTTCTGATGAGCGCAAGCACTTCGACTACGAAACGCAAATATGCGCTGAGTATTCGGGCATCATGTTCGACACCACCGCTATCGTTGAATGGATGCAACAACATGCAATAGCCGTACCGTCACAGTGGCAACACTATTGTTCGAGTAAGCCAAGTCAGGCACCCAAAACAGTTAGCTATGACGAGCTTAGAGCGTTAACCGGTCGGAGTTCGCCAGCAGACGTTAAGGCGTGGTTGGTGTCGTACGGTATTCAATTCTACGAAGGTAAACGAGGTAGGCCGTTTACGATGCTGTCAGCGATGGAGCACACCTTGGGGATCGACCTGAATACTGTCGGTGGCAAAGCCAACAACAAAGCTAAACTGCCGACGCGCAAAATTGAGGTATGACACAGTCATCGAAGAACCCTGACAAACTCAAGTACGTCAGTCTGGTTCGTGGCCGGTGGGTGTACCGGCCTTACATACCCAAACGTGACCGGCACAAATTCGATGACGTTGACCGCAGTGGTTTCCTGACGCCGATAAAGCTAGGCATGGCAACGGAACCGTGGCATAGAATCCTGACTCACTACGCGAAGGTAGTGGCACAGCATGTCGGCGTGGACGAGCGCGATGTGTTTACTCTTCGCTGGATCGTGGAACAGTACGAAGCATCCCATGAATTTGCGAGACTATCCAAGCACTACCGCAACCAAAGCAAAACTTCACGGCGGATTCTTGACCACCCGCTAAGCGTTGACGGTCTGGCCGTAACCCTTGGTAGTGCCTATGCGCATGAACTCTCGTTGCCCAACGTCAAGCAGATACGCGATAAGCGCCTGAAGTCCATGCAGGAAAATGGCAGAAGCGGCCATGCGATGGGTAACCGTGAGATTGCCTTCATGTCGTCTGCGTTGCAATGGGCTCGGCATCAACACGACGAAGTAACGGAGAACCCTTTTAAGGGACTCAAGGCATTGGCAGAAGCTGCACGTACTCGCTACGTCACCGACGATGAATACGAAACGCAGTACAACTTCGCTGTTGAACATGGATCGGCCTACCTGCCTGTGATCTTCGAGCTGGCGTATTTGCTGTCATGCCGTGGGGCGGAGGTTTTGGATTTGAAGATCAGCGACACCGAGCTGACCAACAGCGCCGGTCAACCGATTGTCCGAGTGCTCAGACGCAAAGGATCAAAGACGACTGACATTGCGCAGAGTTCGAGGTTGGAGAAAGCAATTGCTGATGCCAGAGCATTGCACGGCAACACAGGGCAGCGATCTGGTTCTTACCTCGTACCAAGCAGTAGGGGAGGACAGATGAGTAAGTCTGCAGTGGATACAGCAATGCAGCGATTAAAGCGGCTAATGGCTGACGCCAGTCTCATGAGCAGACATACGTCGGCAAACGGGCAGGAGGCGACCGAGAAGCCGCTATTCTGGACCCTGCATGATCTGAAACGAAAAGGAATATCTGACGCATCAGACGCCCGAATAGGGGGTCACCGAACCAGCGCCATGCGTGAACGCTATAACACTGGCATGGAGACATTCGACCCACCGAAGTAGCAGGCCGAGACAACCCTATCGTCCCGCAACAAAACGGGTCTTTTGCCTACTTTAGGCAAAAATGTACAGATTTTGAACAATTTCGAAAACTGCCGAAACGCACTAAACATCTAATTACTAACAACAAAAATGGCTCCTTGGGACGGGCTCGAACCGCCGACCCAATGATTAACAGTCATTTGCTCTACCAACTGAGCTACCAAGGAA